>JAYESA010000011.1:180701390-180816876 GCA_036927795.1 Iris macrosiphon | reverse complement strand
ATATAAACATAAGAGAAAAAAGGGTAAAAAAAAAATTTGGGATGGACTGTAATTTTTTTTTGGGTGGACTCTAGGCCGTCAAAGCAACACACTGGATCCACCCGTATAGACTATGACATCTTCACACCAACCAGTATGGGATAATTGAGGACAATCCTCTTTGTTACAGTTTTGATGTCTTTTATCACGATCGTATTGTTGAATTTTTGTAACTAAATTTTTTTAGAGGATTGTATGGCTGTTGAAATCAGGATACAAATAACAACAGTGTCATAAGCCTCATTCTAAATTGGTCATAACAAAACTAAATAATCCAAGTTGCACAACTTTCACATATTTTCATTCAGCGTTAGGTTCTTGTATAATATTCAAAATTTGAGATTATATCTCCATTTTGGACGGTCCATCAACCGTTAGGACGAGTGCAAAATCATCTTCTGAACAATATGAAGACATAAATATAAATTGAAATATTATACGAAAAACTAAATAACCCTAAAATTTATTCCCAATTTGGTTTGGCTCTCTACCTATAGTCAACTCTGAAACATGCACACGGAAAAAGTTAAAACTCTTATCAATAACATAGCAAGGGTGAACAACATGGTCTGGTTCGGTTCGATTCAGTTTGATTTAATTTTTAGATCAATTTCGAACGAATTTTTTTCTCTAACATTAACAATCCGAGCAGGCTGTCTAACCTTTAGAACCGAACCAATCCAATCCATCTAATTTTAATTCGATTCGATCTTTTTATCCGGTTCTGTATATTAAATAAAGGGATAATTAGAGTTTAGACCCTGAATTTTATACCAGCTTAGAGTTTAAGTTATGCCATGTCAAATTGAAAAGTTTAGACCAAAATTTTTTATTTTTATTTTTATTTTTCATTTTTATCATCTTACTCTCGCTAGTCTATATACGAAGGTTTTATTATTTGCATGTAAGGAAGGGTATAAAGGAAAAGTAAACAAAATAATAAAAATTCAGGATCTAAACTCTCAAATTGGACAAGTCATAGTTCAAACTCTAAGCTGATATAAAATCCAGGATCTAAACTCTAATTAGCCCAAATTAAATAAATAACACTAAAACTTATGATAGTTTTTCACATGTATTTCAAGACTCAAATGACATTTATGTACTAATTAACTGTTAGTTGATCAATCATCAATTATAATTATCATTTCATAGACTAATTAATTTAGTAAAAATGGTATATCAAATTTTTTTTTTTTTTTATTTCTTAACATTGAAACAGACCGTGAAATAAAGAGCTTAGAAAACCAAACCAATACATCAGGGTTTTTTCAGTTTAATTTTGTTCTTTTGGTATTTTAAAAAGACTTATATCTCTAATATTATAAAGAGACTTTAGAACGATTCAGAATGTAACTAACGCTTAATTAAATTCTATAATTCTAATATTATCCAAAAAATTCATATAAAAAGAATATATTAGGCTTTATTGTGCCAAGGAGGAGAAGTTTTAGAATATTGCAGGAAAAGGAAGGTAGCGCCAATCTAAGTTGGTGCCCACAAAAACAAAAAAAAAATTTAAGTCTAGCGCCAACTGGGTTGGCGCCTAAACAAAAAAAAAAAAAAAAATTGTATCTGGCTCCAGAGAAAAAAAAAATAATATCTCACATTTCTAATCTATTTTTTTATTAATAATAAAATAGTTACAATTTAAAAGAAAATTAAAATAAACTTTCTATCTTATCTGTCGTTGTATAGATAAAATAAAAAGTTTAAAATAAATTTTACTACTTGAACATATAATAAATTATAAAATATATTCAATATTTTAATTAAGTACATGGTATTATCTAAGTAAACATGTATGCAAAATTTTAAAAAATCTAAAATAAATTATAACTAAAATATATTTAAAAAATAAAAAAATTTAAATTATTATATAAATTTTCTCAAATATATTTAAAATAAATCTAATATATTTATATAAAAATTTAAATTATTAATATAATTTTTTTAAATTATTATATATGAGATAGTATTTATTTTTAAAATTAACTAATAAAAAAATTAATAATTTTAAAAAATAAATAATATCGCATATATAATAATTTATAGAATTTATATTAATTATTTTAATTTATATATAAAATATTAGATTTTTTTTTAATATATTAGAGAAAATTTATATAATAATTTAAATTATTTTAAATAATTTTTAGTTTAGTTTAATTATATATATATATTTTTTTTTTGCATATATGTTTAGTTAGATAATATCGTATATTTAATTTAAATATTAAATATATTTTATAATTTAATATATGTTCAAGTAGTTAGATTTATTTTAATTTTTTTATTTTATCTATACAATGACAGATAAGATAGGAAATTTATTTTAATTTTCTTTTAAATTGTAACTATTTTAATATTAATAAAAAAAAAATTAAATTAGTATTTTTTCCGGCGCCAATCGAATTGGCGCAAGACAAATCTATTTACCTGCAATATTCTAAAAAATTTCCTCTTTGACGCAATAAAGCCTAATATATTTCCTTTATATGATTTTTTTTGAATATTATCTCACTAGTTGTATTATCTAATAGAATATATATCTATAATCCTAAAAACATATTTATAACAAGTTTTAAATAAAATATATTCAAATCATATTTAACATATTTTAATATTACTTAACTAAACACATATTCAAGGTCCTAAAAATATATTATAACAATCCCAATTAAAATGTATTCAAAACATATTAAAATTATTTTAATATAATTTAAATTATCAGATTTTTGTTTACCAATCATTCTACTTTTAAATAAAAAATATTGACGCAAATTACTTATGTATACAACGCAAGTGCATGGGACTAGTTGTTTTTAATTATGGTATACTAAGTTTAGATGAATCATAAATCTGTTGGTGGTTGCGTGTATATCACATGCATCTTGACAAATTTATGAAATATTACATGAACCTGAACCAAATATGCAACTAAATTTTATTCATTTTTTTTGTATATTCCCTTTTAGTGATTATAATAATAAAATAAGTTTTTTGTCACAGATATTTGGATGATTTTAGACAAAATTCTTAAGAAATAACGTCATAATCTGTACATATATGAAAACTCTGTTGAATGTTGATAGTTACAGGTGAAGTCACAATTTTGAAAAAAAAAAAAATATTTCGGAAGAAGACAATTCCAAGTTTTAGCATCGTACGGAATTTCTGTTTGCTAATGTACTTACGCTCTCTATTTTTTTTTTCAATAATACTAAATTTAGTACGAAATGCTTACAACTTTCTTACAATCCTCTCATCCTCCTGCTATATGGGCCACCTTCAGCCTTACCTTTTCTCCAATGAATGGCCGCCACGTGACGTTCCGACCACGTGATATTCCGGTCACGTGACGACTATCCGAACAGCCAACGAGTGATGCTATGGATACAACCCTCTTACAACTAAGAGAGTACAACCGTCACGTGGTCGGTCTCCATTGGAGGAGAGAGAAAAAATGATTGTAAGCATTTGGTTTTAGACTTTAGCATTTTCCTTTTTTCTTCTTCTTCTTTTTTTCTTTTGCAAAAAGGCCCTCAACTATTAAGCATATATGTAGATAATTTTGTGAATTTGTTCTTTAACATAGCATTAGAGCAATCAAAATCCCAAATTTCACTTGCGTTCATCTTATAAATATACATCTATGTAAATTCAAGTTCTCTATCTTTAAAATTGGTATTCAATCTTTAAGTAATTTTCAAAATAGCTCACCAAATATTTGATTTCCTATATAATTGATCCTTGTGTCTCGCTTGAATGCTACCAAATTATTATTATTATTATTTTTTATAGTAAATGGTCAAATATCGATTGGACGGTCTCATAACAAAATTTAATTTCATTCGTCATTTTATTTGTGGCTTGTTTAATAGTTGTGAGTTCAAATCCTTCGAATTTATAGATTCATTGAACTGAAAACCATAAAGTTGTAATTCTAAAATTCATGTATGTGGTTGATATATTACTATTCAATGAACTTGAATTTAAAACGGATTTTTTCGTATTAAGTAATAAATTTATATATAATTATATATAAAGGGATAACTTTGGGGGAATTGCGGATGGGGGGACCACTCGCCAACTCAGTTGGCGAGTAGCTGAGTTGGCGAGGGGCTCGCCAACTGAGTTGGCGGGGCACCCTCTTCGAGGGCCCGCTCGCCAACTCAGTTGGCGAGCAGCATGCTGACTGGGCCGTTGGCCAACGGCTACAAACCTAACGGCTATAATTCCCCTCCTATAAACCCCCCCCCCCCCCCCACCCAACACTCCTCTCACAAAATTTTCATTCTCCTCCTACCCCAAACCTTCCTTACACCAAATTCTCCTCCTCTTGATATTTACTGGAGATGGCTACCCGCAATGACGGTCGTATTCCTGGCGGACCGACTACCGAGCTTATTCTTAAGCAACGTGAAGAGCACATTTCTACTCAGATTTTTACTGGCGAGGTATTTTTTGAAATTACAAGTTGCTACCTTTATTAATGTATATAATTTTTAGAATGTCTATGTTTACTTTATTAATGCATATAATTTTTATAGTTATACGACCATGATAATGCTTTACGAACCCGGATCCACGTACATTGGCGGTCTGAAAGGAATTATCGTACGTGGGAGCTTAATCCAGCTCAAGAGGCTTTGGTGGAATCCTTTGGATTCCACTATATAGATCGTGTTAGATATTTAATTCACGATCTTCATTTAGTTGTAAGCCTTGCGGAGCGTTGGTGGCCAGAACGCAACACTTTTCAACTACCATTCGGCGAGATGACGATCACCCTTTTTGATGTGGCGAATATACTAGGGTTACCTATTAAAGGTAACGCTATATATTTTGATCCACACTTAAAGGGATCTGATCTGATCCGGAGTTATCTCGGTGTTAGCCCTCCTTCTGGTCTAAAAGAGGGCAATTATGTGAAATTTTCATGGCTCCGTGGCAACTTTATAGACCTACATCAAACTATTGATGGGGTGGTTGATGTAGATGAAAATCGGGTATGTAATTTAATTAGTAAATTTGTTTATTACTTAATTTAGTGGTACAATTTAATAAATTTGTTTAACACTTAATAAATCCAGGTCATTCGTTGCACTAGAGCGTATCTGCTCTGTTTATGTGGTGCAATTCTATTTCCCGATGCATCGGGAAATATGGTAAATGTGCAGCTCTTGCCATTCTTGGATGATCTCACCAAACCTACTGAGCATGCGTGGGGAGCTGCTACTCTTGCGTTTTTATACGCCAATTTGACAGAATTTGTGAGATGCAATCGCAAGAGTATTTGTGGATGTATTTCACTGATACAGGTATGAATGAAAGACCTTAAAAAGTTAGAGCCAAAAAACAATTAGAACCAAAAATAGACTTCAAAATAAAATCATAATGAATAGAACAACGTTCAATAATATGATTACGTATATTTTCAAAACTAATATTCGGATAAGTTGAAAAAATTATACTTTCTCCTCCTTCGTAATTTAACCCATTTACTGTACCGCCGTGCGAGCATACAATTCTTACGCAACGATCCATGACGGTTGAGAACTTTGGCTACAGAAAACCTCAAATGAACTTTAGCTGCGGGCAGAGAGACAGAGAGAGTGTTGAAGACTTTGCTAGAGGGAAGAGAGAAAATAGAGGAAGTAGATTGAGTGTGAGATGAATGGGTTGAGATAGGTAATTTATAGAGGGAGATTGTAATAGCCGTTGTTGTTAATAGCCGTTGTGAAACGGATCCTTACTCGCCAACTCAGTTGGCGAGCATACGAGCGTTGTGCAACGGCTCTTGGCCCAGTCAGCATGCTGCTCGCCAACTGAGTTGGCGAGCGGGCCCTCGAAGAGGGTGCCCCGCCAACTCAGTTGGCGAGCCCCTCGCCAACTCAGCTACTCGCCAACTGAGTTGGCGAGTGGTCCCCCCATCCGCAATTCCCCCAAAGTTATCCCTTTATATATAATTATATATAAATTTATTACTTAATACGAAAAAATCCGAATTTAAAATCCTACCTGGCCAATATGGACTTTATAAATAAAAAAGTAATACTATTCATACCTTCAAAATATTCTTTCAAACTATTTCTCCTTATGTGACGGCTACGAACTTTATAAATAAAAAAGTAATACTATTTATATCTCTAAAATATTCCTTCAAACTATTTCTCCTTATACGACGGCTGACATGACATGCTAAATAACATTATGTGACAACTGATATGGCAAATTTTAAGCAAAAAATAATAATCACCCAAATTTTTTCACTACTAATATTAATATTAATGTTAATATTAATATTAATTTTATAATTTGTCATGTCAGCTGTCAGATTGACCATTACGTTATTTGTCACATAAGGATGAATAGTTTAGATGTACAAATAACATTATTCTAGATAGCATAACCTCCCAAATACACAAACATAATCATTTCTATCAATTTATTGATTCTATATTTATTAATAAAACAAATGAATTCTAGTGTATTTCTTTTTTAATATAGAAGTCGAATATGGCGTACCATAGTGATTTCTATTTCTCAAATTCACATTAGTTTTGATGCTCCTTCGAATCCTAGTCTTAATTGCAAGAATAATTTACATGATTTTTGAGGTCTTTCAGGTAGTAAAGTGATTTTAGTATTTTATTAAGAATTTTCACTAAATCATGCATGTTACCTAATGATTGCCATAAAATAAGGCTTTTCATAAATAAAAAAAAAACTTTCTGCAACAATCTCAAAATAGATTTCTAAAATGCAGGGGGTGCATATGCCAAAAAGGTCCTTTCTAATCATGAATTTGCATGATCATATACTTGAATCCACTGACAAAGAGGATGCTCCAAGCTCCAATTCATTAATTCCTGGATTCCTCTCTTGGTTTTATCCCCTCCTCTCCTCCTCCTCCTCCTCCTCCTCCTCCTCTTTCCTTTTGAACCCCTCCTATTTTCACAAAATTCATATTACACCCCCAAAAGAATCTCTCTCTCTCTCTCTCTCTCTCTCTCTCTCTCTCTCTCTCTCTCTAGAAATGGCTCTGAAGTTTTCCCTGCACTCAGAAATCAGAGGATTTTCCTTGTTTGATTCCACAAGAGGAAGCTTTCACCATCAAAGAGGTGGCACTCTCTATTTTTATACTTTTTTCTTCTTTTTCTTTTTTGGCAAATTTTTTTTTTCTGTAGGAACTGTTGTTTGGATTGGGTTCACTGTAGGCAAAAAGTTTTGATCTTTATAAGAAATTCTGATTTTTTGTGGGATTTTCGATAGGTGTCCATATGAATTTTCAGTTGGAACTGTACTCATTTGGAATGGGTTCCCTCTAGATTCATGTTGGCTGGCAAAGAGTTTTGATTTTTGTAGGAAATTTGGAATCTTGGGGGAATTTTGATAGGTGCCCATGTGATTAGTCTTTGAATTGGTTGTTGTTTTTATGATTAATTTGGGATTACTTGCATATTTAGCTTAAGTTTTTATATAGTTGAAAACTCTAGGTTAGCTTAAAGTTTATTTCTTTATTCAGTAAGTATGTAACTTCTTGTTGCAAAAAGTGTTGATTTTTATGTGTAGATATTTGATTAGTCTTTGGATAGGTTACCGTTCTTCTCATGATTAATTTGGAATTAGTTGCATATTTGTTTCAAGTCCTTTAGCTTCTTTTTTTTAGTCATGGTATTCCTTCCAGAGTAAGTTTCAATTCCCAAATTGTTGAAAGTGTATACTTTTATTCAAAGAGCTAATCCCTCTTCTTCTTCTTCCTCTTTTTCTTTTTATTTTTCAGTAGAAACTCTTATTTGGATTTGGTTCACTGTAACTTCTTGTTGGTAGCAAAATACTTGATTATATGTGAAATTAGGAAATTTTGGTTTATAGGTAGTTTCATATGTTACATGGACACGGATATGCCACAACACGATTCGAAAATGGCAACACGGACTGATTTTTTTGAAGTCATAGTATATCTTGGAGTGTCTGAACTGTGTCCGACATGATGCCACATGGACACGAGTGTCTGTGCTTCCTAGGTGGTTAGTATTATCATGATTAATTTGGAATTAATTGCAATTTTATTCGAAGTCTTATATAATTGAAGCATTTGATTAGCGTAGAACATATATTTTTTGGTTCATAGTATACCCTCCCGAGTATGTTCCAATTCCAAAATTTGTGTACAAAATTTTATTTTTATTACTTTTGTTTATATTGTTAGTGGTTGATTATAAGAGAAGGCTTTTTCTTTCTTTTAATATTCTGACAAAGGTTTAGAGGCCTACTTATCAATTGCTTTTTGACACACGTCATTTACTTTAGGCTGTTATAATTCATAAAATTATATCTCTAGTAGTCGTTTCGTTTTCAAGTTTTCTTTTTTAATTTTAATTTTTTGTTGTTCATTTTTAATAAGAAAGTTATTGATGTAAGATCTACCAATTCCATTTTTAAAGTATAGGATTTCATACGATGACTCTGCACGCTTCTCGAATTTCTCTACATTTTGCTCCAATTTCATCGAGTATGTTTGTTGAGCTTGTGTATATACTTTGAAAGGCTTGAATACATAAAGAAAGTATATTATTCAGCTAGGGTGACCTTGTGCTAATACGCTAGGCTACCTGGTTCTTGCATTTTCAGGGGGAATCATTTCGAGCAGGAAGGAGAAGAGAAGTTATTTCAGGGGAGCATGTTGTTCGCTTCAGCAGGGTCCTCCTCCAGCATGGCCAGGACGAGCTGTTGCCGAAGAAGGACGCAGGTCTTGGGAAGGTCCCAAGCCTATCTCGATCGTCGGATCAACTGGTTCAATTGGAACTCAGGTAGAACTAATCAAAGACGGGAACATAAGCACATACAGTTATAAAAATAATAATAATAAAATAGATTTTGAATCCATTCTTAGAGTTGGATTTTAATCGTCCACCGGCATCTTTATGAAGAATCCATTTCATTTTTCTGTGGAGAAATCCAGTTAAAGTGATATCATTATTTCTTTGATAATATGGAGCCAAGGATATGTTTTTCCTAAACATGTTGGCGCCTCATGCTTTCAGACTCTGGACATAGTGGCCGAGCATCCAGACAAATTCAGAGTTGTTGCACTGGCAGCTGGGTCCAACGTGACTCTTTTAGCTGATCAGGTAAGCATTGAAATTGAATATCTTACTTAGATCTTTGAGGAAAATGAAAATGCTGGAGTTTTTTTTATTATTGAAATTGACTTGTGATGTTCTAACGGCTTTTTCTTTGACCAGGTCAAAACTTTCAAGCCTCAGTTGGTTGCTGTTAGAAATGAATCATTGGTTGATGAACTGAAAGACGCTTTAAGCGATCTTGAATACAAGCCCGAAATAATTCCTGGGGAACAAGGAGTCATAGAGGTCACTCCTCTTTTTGCATCTCAAAAAGGTGGTTGGGTCCTTTTTACTCGGTGTATCTTGTAATGTTTATTGGAGCAAAATTTTCAGGTTGCTCGCCACCCAGATGCCGTCTCAGTTGTTACTGGAATAGTAGGTTGTGCTGGTTTGAAGGTAAAGGAGAAAGCTTCTGCTTGAAAACTAAAGTTATTGATTTATACAATCCTCAATAGGACTATAGTGTATATGTGTGTATTGCTTGCTAAGCTCTTATATACTTTAGGAAGAATTTAGGTGATGGTAGTTGGAATGGTTTACGGAAAGAAGTAGGTAAGGGGGCTGCTGAAATCCTTATAAGATACAAGTCTATGAGAAATAAGAAACATGAGAAGAAAATGAGATTAGCTGAAATGAGAACGCTGAGATGGATCAAATTACATTAAAAGATAGGACAAGACATGAGTGCATCTATCAAAGATTAGACGATAGGAAATTGTCTGATGGGCATGTGCAATGAAGGCCAATAGAAGCATTTAGATAGGATACTAGTTACAGATACAGTATATTGCTAGGACTAGGGATAGAAGGGGTAGACTCAAACAATCTTGGGCTGAGGCTGTGAAAATAGATATGTTGTTTGATAATATTAGAGAGGAGATGGTCCTTCAAAGATGTCAATGGAAGATAAGGATTCATGTTGCCGACCCCAAAAACTTGCGATAAAGGCTTTTTGATGTTTGTAATCTTTGCACTTCATTTTAATTGGTATAAATTCCCAACCGAATAAAGAGGCTTTTGAATAACCACCGTTAAAACCATAGTGTTACCATGATGTGAGCTGATTTGGCATGGCCTATGCATGATCTTCCCGAATGGATTTCATGCAATGCGAGTGCATCTTTTGGTTGTAGAATAATTTACAATTCTTTTTTATTCCTTAGTTTTATCTCTTGAAATGTCGACAAATTTGTCTATTTTTAGTATTGAACGCTTCTTGGTTTTACATCTTCAGCCTACTGTAGCAGCAATTGAAGCTGGAAAAGACATAGCCCTGGCAAACAAAGAGACCCTCATTGCGGGAGGTCCCTTTGTCCTTCCTCTTGCACAAAAGCACCAAGTTAAAATACTTCCAGCTGATTCCGAACATTCTGCCATATTTCAGGTGTATAATCTTATTAATGACTTGAGCTATATCTTATACTCGATACCTTTATTATATTATATTATCAATTTTTCCTTGCTAACCACACCATGAATTATATTAACATTACTTTATTTATTCACTACTTAAGTTCAGTAATGATAACTAAGGAGAGGTTGTGGTCTCTGCAGTGTATTCAGGGTTTGCCAGAGGGTGCATTGCGGCGCATAATTTTGACGGCATCTGGAGGGGCCTTCAGGTGTGGCATCACTAAACTGGTAGATTTAGCATCTTAAGTGTACATGCATTTATACTCCTTGGTAGAAGAAACTCGAAAGAAATTTCTACAAAATTACATGAATGTTTAGGGGTTGCAGCATTGCAGCTCTATCATTTAAGCATAAAGCTATATCGTATTTAGCCCATGGTTCATTACTTCATTTATGAAGGTGAAAGAAAAATGTCGCCGCTAAAACAGTATGTGTAGGGTCTTTTTATTTAGTCAAAACTCATAAGCAGTTCATTTTAGCAGTGAACTTAATCTACTAATATTGTGAGTTTTTTTCCCTAAAACATCTGTACAAAATAAAGATCTTGTTGTCACTATGTTCCAGCGGAAGTTGTTACGCAAATCCCTTCAGGTTCGTCAAATCAGGGCCTAACCGTACTCTAGAAATGGAGGGATTGGATTCGATATTGTTAAATTGCCTGTTGAGTGTTGAGACGGGGTTGGGTTACATCAGCTTGGGTGGGGACGGCTACACTGGATCCAAAGTGGTTCTTCCTGTGTGTATCATTTAGTTCAGATTTTCTTTTCATACTTGAACTGATAGAGAGAAGTCCTATTGGGCCAGAAAATGGAGCACTTTTACTTAGTGTGGAAACTAATTTCATGAATTCGGGAAGATGCAGGTGACCTTGCGCCCTATTGCAGCCATTTTCTTCCAGACTTTAAGAACTGGCTGCTTAGATTTTTCTTTGAAATAAGCAAGTGAATTTTGTCCTGAGCCCCAAGTTCTTGTGTTATAAATTGGCCCCATGAACATACTAATGCTTAATTTTCTCTTGTGCATGGTATATCATGTATCTCGTCTCTGAGCTCTCTTATTCTAAAGATTGCTTTGTTGGTTGCAAAGCAAAAAGAAATCAAATAGACCCAACTTTTCTCCTCTACTAACAAAATTACATTTTTTGTTATACAAAAAATGCTACCATGTTGTAAAGTCAATCATCTTTTCATCCTTGCCCTTGTATCATTGTCTTGGAGTTTCTAATGAACATACATACAAACATGGTGCTCGTGATAGAGATTGGCCAGTTGAAAAGCTAAAAGAAGTTAAAGTTGCTGATGCTTTGAAACATCCTAACTGGAATATGGGGAAGAAGATTACAGTAGATTCTGCTACCCTTTTCAATAAGGTATAATGACAGTATTCCGTATATAACATGAAATTGAAGTTTAGGATCGTTAAATTAAGCAGTTTTTTTTTCTATTGGTAGGGTCTTGAAGTTATTGAAGCTCACTATCTATATGGAGCTGACTACGATAATATTGAGATTGTGATTCACCCACAATCAATTATACACTCAATGATCGAAACACAGGTCGGGATATGTTTTATGTTTAACTTGTAAATTAAAAATCATTTATTCAGTTTCCAATTACCATAATGGTATTAACTTTCTACTTATCATGAATCTGGTTTTCTCAGGATTCCTCGGTTCTGGCTCAGCTGGGATGGCCTGACATGCGTCTTCCAATTCTTTACACAATGTCTTGGCCTGAAAGAATTTATTGCTCTGAGATCACGTGGCCTAGACTTGATCTTTGCAAGTAAGATTTGTTAGTATCGTGGGTGATGTTATTACCATGACTACATGCACTAATCATTATTTTTTACATTCAATGTCTTATCACAAATACATCCAACATAAGGTTGCATGTTCAGTTCTACTTGGTATACAATAATATGATATTATCAATAATGAAGATATATACTATGCGGCACACCTAAAGAAATCTTATATTTTACCAATATGCTTCAGACTACATACATAGTTACATACACCTGTCACTATCACTGTGTTAATTGCTCATCCATTTCTTTTCATATTTGCTAGACTGGTAAAAGCGCGATCGTTCACACAAATTCTCAATTTACTACACCAGTGTTTATTTTCTTCAGTAACTGATAGAACATGAGGATGGCATTGCTTAAATCTTTCCAAATACTAACCGTAATTAGGCTTTCCTCTAAATGACAATGCAGGCTAGGTTCCTTGACATTTAAAGCTCCAGATAATGTCAAATACCCATCAATGGATCTTGCCTATTCTGCAGGAAGGGCTGGAGGCACCATGACCGGAGTACTTAGTGCTGCTAATGAAAAGGCAGTGGAGTTATTTATCGATGAGAAGTATGCACCTTCTTCCATTCTTTCATCACTTTCTTCTATTACTATCTTCTTACTATAAAAATTCCTCGAAATTACTAAAAATGCATAATCTTTTGCCAAGAATCACATAACCTCCTTGATCTTCTAGAATATATATTCACTGATAAATGTTTCGTTCACTACAATATTTTAGATGGCATATAAGTTGATTACTTTGATAAAATTCTTAATAAACATCTCACGATGATCGTATCTACAGTCGAGTACTAGAACTGTTACACAAGAATAATATCAAGAAAGCTCCAACCGATAAGTAGATGACAAACTTCTTTGTGATATTGCAGAATCAGCTACCTGGACATTTTCAAGGTGGTGGAGCTTACCTGCGATGCTCACAGAAAGGACCTCGTGACCAGCCCGTCGCTTGAAGAGATCTTACATTACGACTTGTGGGCTCGGAAATTTGCCGCTAATGTACAACTGGCATCCGGATTGAGTCCTGCCGCTGTATAGGCAGTTGCAGCTTGTCCAACTCGATGTCGCCATGATTTTGTCCAAACTTCCAAGTCAAGGCTTCTGCTTGGTGCAGATGTAATGGTTGCTGTTGAGGGTGAACAGTTTTGTATCTGTGACAGAGGGGGGGGGGGGGGAGGGGAATACACCTCAAAACCAAGTTTTATGCGGGTGAATGCTTTTATTACTTCATAATCAATGAATAAAAGTGTCAGCTTGATAATGAATCCATTGTCTTTGTTCTACCAATCCACTGCTCGAAGCCATTACCATTATATAGCAGGATTCAAATTGTTGAAGGATTATGAATGTGGGGATATAAGGAGGAAAAAAAAATGTTTATCAGGAAAATATGAGCATTTTCTTCATTATTTTTGCTAACTTGGAATGCCTATGAACTGCCCAGAGGAAAATATAGGAGAAATTAGAAGATGGCCACTGACATGATCAGTGTCAGAATCTTTGCTTGACAGTTTTGGTGGTGTTTGGTTCGGCAAAATGCGTTATTTTGTGTATGCATTGCGAAGAAGTGGAACGAAGTAAAAAAAATTCTTCGTTTATGTGCTTTGAAGTGTAGATTAGAAGTGGAAATTTCTAAAATTTGGTGTTTGGATAGTTGTTGAAGTGAGTTGAAAGGTATAATTTTTTGTTGAAGTGACATGAATAGTAAATCTTCTTTTTGTTTAAGTAGAGAGGGAGTGTTTCTCCAACCCAACGTGCCGCGCTCTACTTCGGAGGAGAAAATTTCGATGTCAAAACTCCGTTTTCGTGGGAGACAAGATTTATTGTTCATGTCAAATTACAGTAAATTTTGTCTGCAAATCTTTCAACCAAACACGCGTTAAGTGGTCTCAAATTCAGATTTGGTCATTTTCGCACTCCAAATTCACGAAACAAATTAATACATACAGGTTTGAATGAAAAATAATATACATCTTGTTTAACAATTCCATTGCTAAGATGTTGAATTCATAGTGATTCTAGTGTATGCACACTTTGTGCGAGTTTTCATGGACCTCTCCTATGGACCCGTTTGGCTGCAGGAACCAGGAAGTGGGGATGAAATTCCGTAGAATAGCTGGGCTCACATACGACACGATCGTGTCGGACACAAATTCGGACACAAAAAAAACATCGCTTTTCGATAAATGATAACCAATAGTATATCCGAAGATACCCACAAGTTCAGATTACTGCATAAAGCAACAGTATAACGAATGAATGGAGGGATAACAGAGATTATTTGAGCTGCTGGCTAGGAAATGTTCAAATGGAAGCTTAATTAGTAATTAGTTTAAGTTGATTTAGGATTAAGGTTCAATTATTTAGGTTAATATATAATCTAAATCACATTCATTTATGAAGAATAATTAAGTAATCAAAAATATGAATTCTATAACTGCACTTTTAGTGTAAAATATTCCAAGGAAAAATCAGGACGTTTACAAGTTTCCTCCACTGTAACACCAATTTGTCGTGGGACATGTCGCAGCTTCATAAGCAAATAACCTAAATATAACGAGAATAACAAGACACAATAGTCGAACAATAGCAACCAAGAACAAACATGACAAGCAAGCAATGTTACTGTGGTTTCATCAAGTTAAATCTACTCCATGTGACAAAAAAAAACATTAATTAATTAACGAGAGAAAATCTTGCAAGAATTACAAGCACAATACTGTAATGTGACCCTCTCTCTTATTAAATCTCCAAAAAAGCTCTCATTCTTCTCTAGATTTTCTTAATGGCCTCCAATAACTCTCTTAGCAAAGCCTTCTTAAACTTGAAACCAACCATTAGGACATGGAGAGACCCTTAAATATAATCTACTCTCAGTCTCCAGGAGCAATCTAGACCATCAATTAGCATTATTTTAGATCAGAGCCATTTTCAGATCCAACATGAACACAACGCACTGGTATAGCAGCGATATACTGCTGGTGTATCTTCGTAACATAGTGTGAAGTAATTTAAGACCCCAAAACTCGTCGAAACGAATGCAGTGTTACGGTATTGTCGGTCTGATACTTGTGGCTTCTTTCGGTCTAGTACGTTGTTTCGACTCTTTTTGGATTTTTCGAATCATTGGACAAAACTCTTCGTTGTTGAATACGAGCCACATATAACATGGCGCACTAGGCAGCAATGTTCAACCATTACACGTTATTTTCTTCTTGAATGCTTGATGTGCATATTCGTTTATTATTTCTATCACACAGTATGATTAGGTAGGGGGGTTGACTTGGCAAACTACCATAAGCTATGTTGCATGGATACATACAAGAACACGATACATACACAAAATACGCACATTTTCATATATTTATATTAGTATAATCAACATATGTTGCATGAATACGAATAAAAATATGATACAAATGTGGACACCAATTTTTAGATGTCCATGCAAGAGAGACCACAGGGATTGAGTGTTGTTTGTGTAGATTAAGGCTCAAATTCTGTTGTATAAATATACAATGAGCCATTTTAGAAACATTTAGGAGTATCAGGCCAACCCATAAATAAGTCTGACAAGACTTCAGATTTAAACAACCCTCAGCTGACCTGCAAAAGGTCGGGGTCGTAGGTGATCTCCAGGACCAGCCACAAGAATGCTCAAGGGACGACCAAAATAAGTTTTGGCTCCGTCTAGAGCTGCCATGTATATTCAGAATATTGAAATTGTCACTAAAGGAAAGGAGATAAAACAAAGATAATTATTAAAAGGAGCATATTAAGAATATTGAATCTGTTATTAAAGAGGAGGAGACAAAACAAAGATAGAATTTGAAATAATACAAAGAATGAAAAATTCCAACAAAAAATTGCGTCTGCCGGGAGTCGAACCCGGGTCTATTGCTTGGAAGGCAATTATCCTAACCGTTGGACTACAAACGCTTGTTGTGCTGAATTAATGTAATTAATTTTAAATAGTATAAATACTGATGAAACCTTGATTTTCATGAGTGCTAATTTAACAAATTCTCATGAAACAAGATAATTGTGCATTTTTGTTTGTGCTACAAATCGTTCTATTACAAGCGGACAATTCTAAAACGAGACAAAATGAAATTGGATATTCTTGTATAGTATCATGACTATGACATTCTGGCTAATATAAGCACCCGCAGGGCCCCAGAACACAGTTACACAATCAACCTCTTGTGTAAAGAGGTACGAGTTCAAGGTCGTGTTGTTGTTCTTTTTATGAATTTATTTAGTTTTATTTTATTCTTTTAATGAGGGACGTTATTTATTTTTTTGTCATGGGCACTCAAAAAATTAGAACGGACCCTAAACGCCAAAAATATTTACTTTAAGTCCGAACACGCATTTTTCTGGTACAATTACCAAATCCTTGTCGACCAAGAAAATAGTACTACATGTATCATCCATTTATTGGATATCTAGAACAATCGTACTATATGGCTTGCGCTAGACGGAGGAGGCTGAGGCCAAGACGGAACATGAGGGAGGAAGAGGCTTCGGAGGAGTAATCTAATCAGATCACATAAACTATTTGCGAGAAAATAAATCGTCTCATCAGAGTGTGATTGCACCAACATTTTTGCAATATATATATATATATATATATATATATATATATAATTTCAACAAACAAAATTTTATTACTTTGTTGTAATATACATGTTCACATAAATAAATATTACATCATTAAAAAGTGAAAGAAATAAATTATTTTTAGAATTATTATTACTCTAGAAAAGGAAACGTGGTCCGGCTGAGCCCATTTCCATTGGCAAACAGGCCTACCGAACCGGGCCGGTGGGGCAGGTAGGCCCGGCCGCCCTTAACCCCCTTCTCTCCGCCGTAGAATAACCGGTGGGCGGTGAGCAGATCCATCTCCCCCGGCTTCACGTCCTTCCTCGCCCTCCTCAAATTAGGGTTAGGGTTAGGGTTCGGTTTCATGAACACGAACCTATCCTTCCCGTCGCTGTGGCTCCGGCACCTCACCAGGTCCTTCAGCCGGAACCGCCGCGTCGCCGACCCGGTCGACGAGCTCTTCTTGCACCGGTCCGGCGAGTCGGGGCTCCACGCGCAGTAGTCGTCCGCCGCCGCCGAGGAGGCCGAGGAGGAGGATGAGGAGGAGCTGTTGGATCCGGAGCGGAGATCCGCAAGCGGCGCCGCCCGGTCCGGGTCGAGGAGGAGGCTCCGGTCGAAGACCGGGTAGACCGCCGGCGGCGGATCGGGGTGGGTGCCGTCGCCGCCGGCGACAGCGAACTCGAACTCGTCGTCGTCGTCGCTGTCGGGGTGGATGGCGTCGCCGGAGTAAAGGTTCGGGTCCTGTTCGCTCATTTTCTTTTAACGAATTATTCGTTTCTTTTTTGCGCGAACTATTGGGTGTCGGCGAGTTTTATTTGATTTGGTTTAGTTTGGGGATGGGTGCATATATATAGCTGGACTAATGACGCAGAGTGGAGAGTAGACTGTGGTGGGTCCCACCGGAAGCGGCGTGGGATCCGGCATTGTCCGTTTTCTTAGAGCTCAAGTAGGTTTGATTCGGCTCGACTTGGTTCGGTTCGGTTCGAGTTCATTTTCTTTTCTTCTTTCTAGAAGGAGATCCAGAAATAATCATATTATTCTCACTTTAGGTCACAAATGTGTAAATTCTACTTTCTTTTCTTGAAATATAATTTTAAAAATTGTGTGTAGTTTTGTTGGAGCTCTTAGAAAGCATGTGAGGTTGCTTCGAAATACGGTTTTTCTACTAGTATTTTTGGAAGTAGCAACAACTCCAAACTAGTGGTCGGCTTATAGAAGTCATGCTAACTAGCATCATATACTACACTATTATGCTTTTCAAAATATGATTTTTCTACAAGTATTTTTGGAAGTAGCAACAACCTCAAACTAGTGGTCAGCTTATAGAAGTCATGCTAACTAACATCATATACTACACTCTTATGCTTTTCAAAATACGGTTTTTCTATTACTATTTTTTGAAGTAGCAACAATCCCAAACTAGTGGCCGACTTGTAGAAGTCATACTAATTGACATCATATACCACATTCTTCCACTTTTCAAAATAGAAGTAGAAACAACCTAAATAAGTTATGCTAA
Source organism: Iris macrosiphon (assembly GCA_036927795.1). Lineage (NCBI taxonomy): Eukaryota > Viridiplantae > Streptophyta > Magnoliopsida > Asparagales > Iridaceae > Iris > Iris macrosiphon. Next base: position 180,798,345 of record JAYESA010000011.1, on the reverse strand, counting down.
ACCTAGATTTAAGACGTGTTTTAGGTATACTATTCTCGTGAAATTTGATTCAAATCAAGAACCTCCCATCTCATTGGTTTTTGTACCAAAGGTGTGGCTTGAAATTGTTATTGTTTTTTGAACGAGAAAAAAAAAATTGTGGCAATATCCTCTCATATGTTGTCAAAAACTTGGTCCAAATGAATTTACTTTCCAATTTTTTTAGAAATTCTTATCACTAAACAGGTTTTAAGTCTCCTTAAAAAAGCAGCAAAAGTAACAAAAATAAACAATTCCAAATAAGCAGAGTTAAGCGGGACTAAGTGAAGGAAAGCTAATGAGGGGGAGGGGAGTCATTACATATAACATTTTTTGGATTGGAGAAAGAGTTAAGTGGAGTGTGTTTAATAACTCTTGTTTTGATTTTTGATTTTGAGTAGGATAGAGATTAATAAGAATACAATTGTTATCAAATATCCTTATTTAAATTAAAATATAGATTTTTAATTAAATATTCTTATAAAATTAGATTTGATTGAATTTGTAATTAAAGTATCTAAAAAGAAGAAGAAATATTTACTTTTTTTCAAACAACAAGTCTTACTTTTGTTTATTAATCCCCCGATTTTGGAGGTAAAAAAATAGATAAAACAAACTTAAACTTCATTTCACTTAACCATTTATGACTTTCTCTCGTAAATTTTCATCCTCAAATCAAGTATTTTTTTTTTTTTTTCCACTTAGCTTTCTTGACCCTCAATTCAAGTAGACCCTAAATAATTATTTGGCATATAAAACTTTGAGAATTATGTTTCCAAACGGAAAAGTAAATGTTGCTTTTGAAATTTTTGGGTGCTACATCTCTATTTGGTAAGGATCCTGCAAAATAAAAAATGGACCCGATCCAGAGACGGAATAGTCATTCTATTATGTGGAGACAATTTATATAACATAAATTTGTATCTAGTCTTCTTCTTCTTTTTAGACTATAAAGACAGATTTAAGGACCAAATACAATATTGTCAGCTAGAAATAAAAAAAAAACTAATAATTTAAGAAAAATATATACTAATTTAAAGAACAAATAAAAATAATAAATAAAAAAAATCTGTTTAATTTTTTTTTTGTGAGGACAGCGGATCCCAATTTCATATATATGGCTCCGTCCATGCCCGACCCGCTATGACGGACACATAGAAGCTTCCATAGCTACAACAATAATTGACACTTAAGTTCCTTGGAGACGAGGGTGCTGAGGTCAAACTCCCCCCTTGCTGGAAACGTGGTCAACATTTATCCGTTATTTCTGCGTTGGCGAGCAAAAAAGTGCTCACTATAGTAGAATTGTGAATGTTAACATATCAACTCCTCCTTTGAGCTTTCTAGGAATGTTGCTTCCTTTTACAAGTTCATTATTTATTTTCTCTGTTGGAATCTCTCTTCTGCAAAAAATTACAGTAAGGCAAAGTTAGGTTCGACTTAATATAGCACTCGTCCCCAAGGACGGAGCCAAGATTTTAGTTTACTCCGGACTGGACTTAAAACGTCATGAATATGTTTTAACAAAATTATGGTCGAAGTTCAGGTTTGTATGTTCATATAAGCCCAAAATATTTTCAATTCCAGTTTAACCCCAATTATTTAAAAAAAATATTTTGCCACATCCAAAACTATGGTTTACTACTCTTTTTCGTTCTGTATATGATTCCTCTTTGTAGATGTATGCCAAAGGCTGAACCATATAAATACTCTGTGTTTGCTTTCTTGATCTATGTTTTTATTTACATCAATTAATTAATTTCTAGATTGAGTTGTAATTAGGCTAGGATAAGATTTAAAGACCAATGTGGAAGAGACTAGCATGTATTTAACATTAAAGACAATATGGCAAATTTGGACAAGTAATTGTCATGTAAGTTCAGAGAGGTAATTGTTATGTCCTATAAAAGTAAAAGGGATGACCATGTTTAAGTACATAGTTGGTCCATATAACATTTCTATACTGGAGACGCAGTACAATAGTTATTCAAAATGATATCAATATCAGTTCATTAAGTATAGAATTTGCCTAACTCTCCTCTTAATAGGAAGCTTATTTTTCCATAAAGAAAGTTAAAATGTATCTAACTAATAAGGATCTGCACGTGGTATATATTTTTCCATAATACGAACCCCATATTGATGACATTTGTTTCTGCATAACCTACAACTGAAACTTTTCAAGTATCACAAAAAAAGAAGAAGTTCAAATCTTGAACTTTGATATGAATATGTGCTTCTCCAACCAATTTCAAATGAACCATTCAAACAATCTTAACCATTCAAGACTTCAAGTATCAGCAAAAAAAAAAAAAAAAAAAAAAAAAAAACAACCAACAAATTATGAACTATTCAACATTTCAACCTTTGATATGAACAATTCAAAAATTCTTTAACTATTCAAGGATTTACCTAAACTGCTGAGCAGGAACCGAACAAGAATGAATCCAAATCAGGGCAATGTGTTAAGGAACATAAGTCAGTCTTCAGTAAATTCTTTAGAAAAAGAATGAATCCTTGCCTCCCGGACACTTTCGTAGCTATAAAACTCTGGACTAGAAGGTTCAACTGTCCTTCTTCAACTTCAACAGAAGAAAAGAAACTGGAAACAAACATGTCTACATTTAGAAACTATACTACATCTTTCATCATAGCTAGCTGAACTTTGGGGTCTGGCCGGGTGAAGAGATGGGAGCCGCAAGTCTATCCCTAGCTGTCTACATCTATATCCAGCTGTCATGGAGGTAAGGGCTGGAGACCATATCTAAAAAATTATTTGTATTGGCTGGGTGGGCTAGAGCCCACCCCAGCCCACTAGTAGACCCGCCCATGCTCGTCCCTTGGTTGTTTAGTGTTTATGCTTCCTAAATATTTAAGAGGAAATTAAAAATACATAATTTGAGTTCCGCAAAATCAAGACAAACACTAGTCACACTATTATTCTATTACAAGGAACATAAACCAAAGGAGAGTGTTCAACGCACTGTTATCAGTATCGTGGGTCGCTTTTGTACGTGGTACAGATACACGATATGGTACCTCAGCCGGTACGCGATGCGGTGGGAGTAGGCTTATTCGGTACGCTATTTGGGATCGCTGTTCATTTTTATCTGGGTCGTCTTTTGTACCATATACAACTATATAGAAGTATATACCAAATATCATAAGTTCATAACCAAAGTCATCAAAATCCAAGTGAAAGAAAACATAAACAATATTCTTGTAACTAAACCAAATATCATAAGTTCATAACCAAAGCAATCAAAATCCAGGTCGCTAAATTTGACGAACAGGTCACGAACGTACCTCGTTTAGAATCATTCGTCATAATTCATGGGACGTAGGAAAGAGTTGACGAATCAGACAACTACGGTTCCACGTACTAACCATGACATATTACCACAGAAGTAAAAGTTCCTGGAGAGCAGCTCACCAGTATACTCACTTGAAACACCAAGTTCTTGAAGAAGAATTAAAGAAGAGAAGTGATCAACTTGATGTGCACCAATTATCGTCATACAATAAAAATAGTAAGTCAAAACACGCATATCTAAGTACAAAATTAAGTTGTGCAGCCTTATTATTTATTTTATTTTTGTAATCAGAACTGATGATGTGTATGTTTAACCTCCTGCTGCAGCAGCAAACAACAACAAATTTTGCGCAGACCCGAACCTGCTTGCTCAACCGGATCTAAATGGACCAGCTGGTAATGTTTTCCTGATCCGCTCTCATGTTCTAATCCATCAAATTTACATTTAATGATCTAGTTTTATACTAGCAAACATTTAGTTATACACAGACGGAAAATTGCTTCTTGTACTGCCCTCACCCATGTACAAACGTGATATGCTTGAATCTCGTTTGTCACGGATTTAGTATTTATTTAACTTCGATCCGTGCGGCACAAAATTTTTCTTTCTTGAAGATTCGTATAAGTCTTCTCCAGACGAATTTAGCTAAAACGCTAGTGGAGCAAGAGTGAAAATTTGAAAGACTTCACTATATATATTATAAAAAGTTTACAAATTTTTGTGATGATGAGCAAATGAGTCTTCCACTTATTTATATATGGTCTTAAAAATCTTACAAAAAAGTTCTAAATTATTAAAAAAAAAAAGTTCTAAAAAATTTCTAGGTACTAGATATAAGCTAATTAAACAGATTTCATACGAATTCAAGAAAATCCCAACCCCCTCCTTATATATTATACATGAAAATGGATAACATAAAATGTGTAAAAATTACTACTATGATTGCATTGCATTGGATCATAATATAGATGTAAGCTTTGATTTTCGCATAAGATATGGAAGTCCTCATTATGATTCATCAACCAGTCATGGGTTACTTAAGGGATGTAAACAAATTGATTGCATAATGCAGAATTGTTATATGTGTCGCATATTTGTATTCATTTTCTCTAAGCTAGTATGAATAGAATGACTGATATTGCTCATGTATCAAACTTTTTTATAACCATATTCGGTATGAATAATGTGTCCTTGAATATGACTAAATTTTTAGATAAATAAAATATCCAACTTTAACTTTGACTTGGTTAATTATGTGATTGATATTGATGTGAATAATGTATAGTGATTAGTGAATATACTAGGAAATGTTAAATAATGTGAAATATTTTGTGGTTTTTGACCCATACTTCTTGACTTCAATATTTTGGATAAAGTTTATTTTTTTCCCCGAAAAAGGTGAATGTATTTATCAAAAGCCAAGAATACTATCACAGGACCATATTATAAACTGACTAAACGTTCTATTCTATTGCAGGCCTACTTCAGGCTAAGATTATGAAATGGAATGCTTCTGATAAAGAGTTTTTTTTTTCTTTTTCGAAGAAAGTAAATTTTATCCAGGCCCCTTCGAGAGGCTACAATTCAGCCCGAAAGCTTACAACCAATCCAGTCCGAATTGCCTATATATACAATTCCTAACCCGAATGTCTCATCCCAGCCCAAAGACACCACGTCCGAAGGCTCCATCCGATCCTAATGCCTCACACAGTCGTAACCGCACCGCACCACGCACATGCACTGCATCCAACCACCACCCGCCACTTTAACTCTTCCAAAGAAAAATTAAATGACATCCCTAGGACCCGCATCTGCAACCTCCTGGGAGGAATGCATCGGTTTTAACCGCTAGGCTCGACTTCGTTTGCAACTTGGATAAAGAGTTGACATGAAGAAAATATAGATCCTCTAGAAGACCCACTTTGCTAGCTTGCATCTCTAAACGACTGGCATTGCGTCGTTGACATGTCTATTCTAGAAGTTTTGGGTTATCTGGACTTTGCTGATCTGTTTATTGATCGAAGCAATGCACGTTTCTGAAACTTATTTTTGCTACAACAAGCATTAAACTAAGGCACACGATATCATAAAGAAAAATATAGATCCCCAAGAAATTATGACTTATTTTTTGCATTAATCCGTTCTCCACACTCAAGCACACAATACCATATATGGCTTGTGCATTAAACTAAGGCTTAATACTAAATAACCACATAAAAAGTCATCACCTCCTTTCACGATTTGTCTCCATCATCCGTGACCTCATCGAGGAAGTTCTTAAGCTTAGTTACACTGATTAATATATAGTTAGCAGCACATTGGATGCTCAGTTGGAGTATTCTCCCATATGTTGGGAATCCGACACCAGAACCAAATACTATGATACCGGACGTTAGGATCGGACACGTCCTACAAGCGCTCCAATACCCGAGACAATGAAATGGCAATGAAATCACTCACCCACCTGGATTACATTGATTAATATATAGCTCACAACACGCCGGATGCTCTGTTGGAGTATTCTCCCATATCCCAGAAAATACAAGAAAAGTCGAAATGTTTCGATATCTGATATAAGGTTCTTACTTCGATATGGCATCCAAATTTTGTGCCATGTGCATATCTCCCAGCAGGGTCGGCACTGAGAGTTGGGTTGCCTTAACCGGAACTAATTTTGGTTGCCGTTCATCCATATTGAAAAGATACAGATTTAAGTTGGAACATGTCCTAAGAAAACCAAATGACCTCGGAGTTGCCCTATCATGGAGAGGGGTTGTCCAAGTCTGAAGTCTTGTCAGACTTATCCTAGGGCCGGTCCTGTTTATCCGTTAGCTCAGATACCGATGACATGAACCAACGGCAATGGAGTTGTACATATATGAACAGAGAGACACGCTATCAATTACTCGGATAATATATTCATATGCTGGTAAGAGTAGATGGAAATCTTCTCCTCTAGCTCTCAAACCCATTAATTAAGCCTAACCCATTATCCTACATAATCATAAGAATTGTAATATTTAACTGTCAAATGTTTATTATGACCTGGGAACTCAACAAACAAGCATGTGGCTTACTTAGTGCATGAGTTTACATCTTTGTTTCTTTTTGTCCTCTATTATCTTTATAATATCTTCCTTATATATAATGATTCAGAAGATTAGGTAGAACCTTTTTTTTTTTTTTAAACAAATTGGCCACAACAAGTTGCTAATTAAAAGATCCAATGTCATCTCTTCTCAAACTGAAATCTTTATCATTAAAATATATATATATATATATATATATATATATATATATATCATAATTTCCAAGAAGAATACCCCTCTGTTGAATATATAAATGACATGATTCCTTGATTATAGGTAAGTAATGATCATGTCAATCTTTCTTGCTATGATTAGAAGAGGGAGATAATATACCTAGCCAACCACAACTAATTCCAAGTTCCATAACTCAACTTGGAAAGATTCAAAGGTTAACTTCTAATCATCCGAAGATATGATTAAATCTGAGATCAAGTACACATGACTTTGTATCTAGGTTGCATAGACACGAATTCGGATACAGACATAAATACGATTTTGAAATATGGTATCTTTTTCAAAGAAACTAGGATACATGTACGTAGGGTGTGGATAATGCTACAAATACACATATTAAAACAATTATTATTTATCTTATGTGGGTACAATGAAGTAATTGTGAATGTATTTATCATCATGTATATTAATATAAATTTACATGAGATGCAACCTAGAGATTAAGTCCTTGCACTATCTTTTCTCATATTTTCTTTTTTTCTCCTGTTCATTTTATCTCCTCTCTAAACTTCACTTGGTATCAAAGCAACGTGTAGGTACCGTAAATTCCATCCATGTTGTCCTTGCTTCATATCACAATGATTAGAAGGAGATTATATACCTAGCTAACCATAATTAATTCCAAGTTCAATTACTCCTCTTGGAAACTATCAAAACTTAACGTCTAATCATCCGAAGATAAGATTGAATCTGAGATAGTCTCTAGAGAAATCAAGTCCACATGACTCTGCATTTACACCCCCCCCCAAATCCTAATTGCCAATCCTATTACAACACCCCCCCCCCCCCCCCCCCCCCTCTTCCTCCTCCTCCCCCACACCCCTTCCCCCTCTCTCTTTTTAATTACTACTACCCCCATTTACACATAATAAATAATTTGTAATTGTTCAAAAAAAATGCCTAACTTTTGAGGAATGAGGGGTAGTGTTCAAAAAAAATGCCAACTTTTGAGGAATGAGGGATAGTATATATATATAGCGAGGGGGGTAAATACACATAACGAAAAAAAAAAAAAACTAGGATACATGTATGGTGTGGATACCGCTACATATCACATATTAAAACATATCTACATACATATTTTATACAATAAGTTTTAATGATAGCTATATTTATGGATTACCTTAAGTTCTTCGGCTTTTCACTTAACCCAGTTCTGAAAACATCGTGAATTTTTTACTGGATTAAGGTTTCTAAATTAACCATCCCCAAATAGAGCCGCATCATAGAACTAGAGCATAGTCTTGTTAATCTATACTACTGTATCATAAGAAAAGCATGAAACACACGTGCATATATACTAGTACAATCATAATCCCTAGAAGGAAAATTTATGTTGTACTAGTTTTTAATTGGCTTTGCTACTTGTGCTGACTCAAGAAACAATTACTTGGGCCAGTTTGGTAAAGCTGCAAACTTCTGCCTTTCTCTTCACTGACCGGGCCCATAGGTACACTATCGCTCATCAGATGAGCTAGCCCTGCCTTCATGGGCTTTTAAGACTGACATCGGTTCTCGTCACATGTAGCTTGAAACATAAAGTGCATGGGCCAAGTTTAGACCAATGGTTTAAGCCATGTTTATTTTCTTTCATCTTTTCTTGTCTAGTTTAGTATTTAATCAGTTGATTATGTTTAAAATCATCATTCTATACTTAATTTGGCTATAAAATATGCCTAAAGTTTAGTATTTAGTTTCTGATAAATTGGTAATTGCATATCCATGACCTTATTTGTAATTGCAAATCCCTATATCGATAAACTGTTAGTTAAATTATCCTCTAGAGCTTGTCATGTCCCGAGCTCTCACAGGTAATCAGCCGTCCCCGCTGGGCGCGAATCACCGCTTCAACGCTCCCGCGGGACGATCTTTCCCATCTAGACATGATGTCGCACGAGCCCAAGCTGCGTCCGTGCAAGGCCATGATCCAAACAGGCGGTAAGATGTCTAAGCCACAGAGTCGTACAAATAGTCCAAATGCAGCGGAATAAGAAACGAACAGGCGATTGGTAACAAGTTCACAGAGTCGTCAATAGCGGAATCATTGAGTATAGAAGTAAAACAAGCTTTTTATTGATATTGAACAAGTGTTACAAGCGGCAGTAGGCCGAGATTATAAGTCGCTCAAGCCCTCTCTCAAGAAACAGTAAAAGCGTGCCAAGTGGCTACAATTTATGGAATGATACATAGACGATGTTCCAACATTATGTCTTATATACGTGCTTCAGTTTCGGACGCAACGTTCCAAGGCTCCATAGCGAACTCCACGTCTTAGAACGCACGAAGGGGGTTTCCGCACCGAACGAGGTTCTTCCGCACCCTACAAGCAATCTGATGGATTATCAGTACATAAATACACTGGTGGGGAGGCTTCTCGTCCGCTCGACAAATCCAAACACGTTATATAGGTTCTGTGCACCATCTATTAAGTTATCTTTCTATTCTTGCCTTAGGATCAGTTTCATGACATAATGTAAAGTCAAACGCGTGTGGCAGTGCGCCGTGCGATATAAAGGAACACGACGAGACTTACCAACTTACCATTCGTCCTTCCATTTCCAAAGCAACCAAGTTAAACCAAGCACAAGCATTTATAATGAAAACCAGGGACAATAGCATAAGCAAACATCAGTGTCATGGGCGAGGTGCTGTTTCAGGTGCACGAGTTATACAGATTATCCAGGCGTGTTGCAATGGATGTTCAAGTGTTCAATGGATTGCTCAGGTTGCTCAATTTATGTATAGTTGATTTATACTCAAAATCGTTCAGGTATTTCAGATTATCGGATGCGATACAATGACTCGCACGCGGATTGCCGCTAAGCGATGATGACTTATCTATATGAACAGGAAGGTCGCTGGCGCTACAAGCCATTTGGACGAGTCTCTTGACGGAGATGGGTATAGCGTTAAAAACTCGAGGCGCGCACCATCCCGCCGTAACAGGAGAGACCCAGATTCTTTCGACGGTGATGGTGTAGCGCTAAAAACTCGAGGCACAGATACCATCCCGCCAAAGCTCGAGGAGTCCCTATATGATTTCTCCTAGGCTGGCACGATCCCGGTGCCCTGGCGATCATCCGAGAAATCTACGATACCTCGTGCACGAGTTGTCCGCGACCATGCAAGTCTTGGGTTTCAGATTCACGGGATTCATGACATGACATGTTAATTCTCGATTCACTTAGCCATTGGATGATGCGTAGCCTCTTGGGCGGAGATAGGTGTAGCAATAAGGGCACATACACTATCTCGTCCGCTCGAGAGAGACTACCAAGGATCCGAATACCTGAATGAGTCTTGCTCCATGAGCTGTGATTCTTGCTTTACTTGACATGATGCAATCTCCTGGTTCGGAAATTTCCTTGGCGACCTAACGATCCCGAATACTTTCAGGCTCATACTTGCACGGAACGACTATTCGATAGTCTTTCGGGGAACTTAGATGAATGCAAGACAAGTTAGTGTTCACTTGATTGTGGCATGGAATTTTGTGACAAACATTGAATCGAGGCAACGAGTACTAGCTACAATGTAAGCAAGGAAGCATGCATTTTTGTGAAACATAAGCATTTACGTTGGCACGGTCTAAGGGGTAGTGCGAAGAGTGCAACCGTACAGGAACATATCGAGCAACATAGTTCTTAGGGGACGAGCACTGTAAACATGTGAAGCAGTATACTACGGATAGTACATAATGATCTACTCGAGGCATAGCGGGATCTACTTGCACAAGGCAAATGTAGCATGCGATGGTCCATTTATAAGTAAAGTTTTATTTCCAAGTTCTAACACAAGTAATACAAGATGAGATTATTCCCTTAGCTAGGTATGTTGTATTCTTTATTAACATGCATGGGGTGATTCACCTAGCGACTAGCATGTATCGTCTATATTTTAAGTGTGCTAGCTAAGCAAAGACAAGTTCATCGTAGCCCCACCTTAGCGATGATTCGTCTCGGTCGAGCGATACTCCGAGCGAGCCTTTGAAAGTCTAAGTCTGAACTCCTGAAGGGTCAAGTCTGAAAATCATTTGCCTCAAACGAGTCTTCTCGCTGAGCAAAACGGGTCGAGTCGTTACACTTGCGCAATTTGAATCGGATGTTCGCTTGAACGAAACGAATCATTACAGAGCTAGGCCTAAACCAATTTGGACTGAGACTATACAAAATGAGATAACTTTTTGTCAAGTTTAGGACTTGGTCATTAAGAAATGCCGAAGGGAAAAAATTGATTCAAATAATTGATCCAAAATTTAGGAATAAAGCCTTTTTTTTGTTGTTGTTCCTTTCATCTGGAGGAAGAAAAGTTTCGTGATCATGTAGTTAATTTGGTAATGACGAATGTAGTGTTAGGCCTTATTTGGATTGCGGTGTACGAAATGGACATTTAACAAAATTGACGTTTGCAAATTTGGACTTTGGAGAATGGATGCATTTTTGGTAAATTCATTTTGAGTGGACTTTTGCTCCAGACTTTGGATTTGCTACCAACAAAGACATGGATTGCACACAACATTTCTAAGCAATTGTTTTATTGTAGAAATGATATCAGATTACGATTTTTTTATTTTATTTTATTTTATCTCTGACCAATTTTGTTACTCTTCTGGCTCTAGTGGTAAGCAGATGGAAACATAACGTTCTAGATGTGTGGTTCGAAGTTTAAATATACGAAAGAATGGATTATTTTTTCATTAATAAATAATGGAAGTAAAAATTATTATTTATTTTAATTTAACTGATAAATGTAAGCATATCTCAAATTATGTCAGATTGTGAAATTGATTCCTAAGTGGTTGAATAGATGCAAGGGATGAACATGTATAACATGCATAACATTTAAATATTTATAGGCTCTCTTCCTTATGTACACGATTATTATGAATAAAAATTCAAATTGTTGATAGCATTATCATGATAACAACACTAGTTAACGATGAATATAAAGAAAACATGTTCCTTCTGTTCTTTATTGCTGATAAAATCCAAGGCTCCGTTTGATTCACGGTATAAACAAGCATAGTATAATATTATATGTTAATAATACTATACCTCACACAAAACTGACTGGATGACGGTTCAGGACTCCACCCAAGACTAAAGGGACACAAATATGACTATATCTAAACTATAACTAATATGTACCATGTGTCACTTTAAACATAAAACATGTTGTGGTGTAGTGACTATAATGTTAAACTTGCATACTCTAGTGGCTAAATGTACCATGTGTCATTTTAACATAAAACAATTTCTTTTTAGCAATTCCTAGTCAAGTGCAGTCTATTTTTTTGTAATATGCATAAATTAAAAAAAAAAAAAAGTTATTTAGTATAATATCATTAGATAATAAAATAATTTATTTATGCGTAAATATTTTTTGAATCTTTTTTTCACAAATAATATTATTTAGTATATTATAAATAGTTATATGCATAAATTAAAAAGATAAAATATTTTTTAATTAAGGTTATCAATAATTACTTATTAAAAAAGTAAAATAATTCATTCATTCAATTTTGTGATATGAATTATTACTATTAAAATTAAAAAAGTTAAATAATAGTATTAGTAAATAATTATTAATTTTGTTAGTATTTAATTATTATTATTTTTGCTATAATACATTTTTTTTATCCTCTTTCTTAGCCATCCAAATATTAGAAGTGTAAATTTGACCACTTTTAAGTTACAAAATAGGGCTAATTAGAGTTTAGGCCCTAGATTTTATTTCAGGTTAAGAGTTAAGTCCTAACATGTCCAATTGAAAAGTTTAGACCCTAATTTTTTATCTTTTTTTCGTTTTTTCCATTATACCCTCCTTAGTCTATATATGAAGTTTTATTGTCAAGCATGGGAGGGAGGGTATAATGAAAAAATAAAACAAATAATAAGAATTCAGGGTCTAAACTTTCTAATTGGAAAAATCAGAGCTTAAATTTTAAGCTAGTATAATTTTTAGGGTCTAAATTCTAATTAGCCCTACAAAATATTACTTATGAAAACATTGAAAGTTAGTTCGAGCATACAAAAACTAACACGAAACAAAAAAATGTACACATTTCATTTTTAACAACAGACAAAAAATAACTTTCATACTTACCTACACTTAATTAGCCTTTAGACCCTGAATTTTATACCAGTTTAGAGTTTAGGCCCTAACATGTTCAATTGGAAAGTTTAGACCTGGATTTTATACCCGCTTAGAGTTTAAGTCCTAATTGTCCAATTGGAAAGTTTAGGCCCTGATTTTTTATTTTCTGATACAATTTTTCCATTATACCCTTCATAGCCTACATAGGAATGTTTCATTGTTAAGCATGGGAGGAAGGGTATAATTGAAAAAATGTAACAAAAATTAAAAACCCAGGGCCTAAACTTTTCAATTAGACAAGTCAGGACTTAAACCCTAAGAGCATCTCCATTGGGGACACTCCAAACCATACTCCAAATCATACTCCAAATCACACTCCAAACTATTTTTGGAGTGTCGCCTTGATATTTGCACACAATGGTACACTCCAAAATAGACACTCCAAATCAACTTCTCCCTTTTCCTCCCTATTTTCCCTCTTCATTTTCGTTTCTTTTTTCCTCCATATTTTTTCTCATTTTCATTCCCTTCATAACTATTAAAGCTTTCCCTCATTTTCCTTCAGAACCATTAACCAATACTGACGACAAAGATGTCTGGTAATTTTTTCTCTCATTTTTTTTTTGAATTTTTTTATCTTATTTTTTTAAATTTTGTATGGATAATTTTTCTCATTTTCGTTAAACAAATCAAACAAAATGAGATAAAAAAAAAATCCACAAACTAAATATGTGGAGAAAAAGAAGAAGAAGGGGTGGGGAAGGAAAGAATATGTGGAGAAGAAGAAGAAGGAAGAAGAAGAAGAAGAAGAAGGAGGGGTGGGGAAGGAAAGAATATGTGGAGAAGAAGAAGAAGAAGAAGAAGAAGAAGAAGAAGAAAAAATGGTCTGAAAAATTTTCTCACTCAAAAAAATAGAAGAGAAGAGAGAAAGAGAGCGGAAGGGGAGGAAAATAAATGACAGGTTATTTTGGTGGGCCCATCGATTAATATAGACCAGCTACGGGACTCTCCAAATTTGGAGTGTCTCTTGGCTTTCTACCATTTTTCAAGTGTAGACAAGAGTCCATTGTAGCCCTCAAGTGCCATAAAATTTGACAAAAGTCAAAATATAGAACTTTAAACTACTCCCACTGTGGATGCTCTAAGTTGGTATAAAATACAGGGTCTAAACTTTAATTAGCCCTTTCTATTTTTGCTTTCAATTTATAAATTATACCCTTATTTTCAACATGGATTGATTTTGCATTTATACTCATATTGAGGGTAAAATAGAAAGAAATGATACAAAAAATAAAAAATCAAGGTCTAACTCTCTAATTGAATATGTCAAGACTTAAACTCTAAGTTGGTATAAATTCCAGGATCGAAACGCTAATTAGCCCTCAAGGTGTATATTGGGCCGGCCCGCGGCCCGATTTTACCGGGTTCGATCCTGATCGGGCTCAACCCGTCAAAAGAAGCATGTCGGGTCGGCCCGACCCATTCCCAAGAAATGTTGTTCCAGCCTGGGCCAATGACCCGGCCAACAGCGGACAGGGCCGGTTCCCCTATTTTTTTTATTTTATATAATGTATAAATATGTGAATACATTTAAATATAATTTAAGTCATATTATATATATAATATGTGAATAAATTTAAATAAAAAATTATAAGTTATTTGTTAGTGTAGTTTTTTATAATTTATATATACTTTTGTTAGTATAATTTATATATATTTTATATAATTTATTTGTGTCACGCCCCAGTCCCAAAATGCCGAGGGACTGGAGATGCGTGGCAATGGCCAGCAGTACGCACCGATGGATAACCCAATTTAATGGAACCATCAGGGCATACTTAAGCTGTAAATAAGGTCTACTACCACAAGTCACACTAATCTCATCCATAAAGATAAAGAATAAACTGCATAATGAAATGGAAATAAGTTGCAACAACAATCACAGCAAGTCAGTCGGAGAAACAATTCGACTTATGTCTGAATAAACTGGCTCTATAGGCCAGGAACAAGAGATAAACATGAAATAAATACTGAGTACTGGAACAGGCACTCAGGAGAAGTCTTCGGCAGTCACCTCGTCTTCAGGGTTCAGTTCTGCTCCCGCAATAGCTTTAGCTCCGGTCCCGTATATCTCGGGGTACTGCTCCTCAGCTAAACCTGGGGACATAATCCATTCCAGGTCCTCAGTGGACATAGCAAGGCACAAAATAAAACAAGCCAAATAAAAGCAGTACAATTAAATTAATTGAAACAGCAGGGTAAACTATGTAACCATCTATGTGATACGCAAATGAGAGCAACACTAGTACTCAGGCTGAGACCGCTACAAGCTCTGTGTCGGGGAGCCGGTAGCAGTAATAACAAGTAAAGGGTCTAGCTCTGCTGGAGAGTCTACAACCTCACAATAATAGTAGATATATAGATAGAACAGCCTGTAGCATGTGTGTCTCTCCCCACCCAATGTAATCACGCAAGCCATGACCATAACGTCTCATGTCCATGTCAGCGGGATTATAACTAATGCAACAAGTCATACTGTCTATAAATAGATGTCTCTGTCAAGTCCTGTATCCTATACAGAATCACGACGAATATCTTAGGAGGATTCTGTCCATGATAGTGTCAAGTGTCCTGGTGTCACGCCCCAGTCCCAAAATGCCGAGGGACTGGAGATGCGTGGCAATGGCCAGCAGCACACACCGATGGTTAACCCAATTTAATGGAACCATCAGGGCGTACTTAAGCTGTAAATAAGGTCTACTACACAAGTCACACTAATCTCATCCATAAAGATAAAGAAATAAACTGCATAATCAAATGGAAATAATGTAGCAACATCATCACAGCAAGTCAGTCGGAGAAACAATCCGACTTGAGTCTGAATAAACTGGCTCTATAGGCCAGGAACAAAAGATGTAAACATGAAATAAATACTGAGTACTGGAACAAGCACTCAGGAGAAGTCCTCGGCAGTCACCTCGTCTTCAGTGTTTGGTTCCGCTCCAGCAATAGCTTCAGCTCCTGTCCCGTATATCTCGGGATACTGCTCCTCAGCTAAACCTGGGGACATAATCCATTCCAGGTCCTCAGTGGACATAGCAAGGCACAAGATAAAAATAAGCCAACTGAATAAGCAGTGCAATAAATAAATGAACAGCAGGGTAAACTAAGTAACCATCTATGTGATATGCAAATGAGAGCAACACTAGTACTCAGGCTGAGACCGCTACAAGCTCTGTGTCGGGGAGCCGGTAGCAGTAATAACACGTAAAGGGTCTAGCTCTGCTGGAGAGTCTACAACCTCACAATAATAGTAGATATATATATAGAACAGCCTGTAGCCTGTGTGTCTCTCCCCACCCAATGTAATCACGCAAGCCATGACCATAACGTCTCATGTCCATGTCAGCGGGATTATAACTAATGCAACAAGTCATACTGTCTATAAATAAATAACTCTGTCAAGTCCTGTATCCTATTCAGAATCCCCACGAATAACTCGGGAAGATTCTGTCCATGATAGTGTCAAGTGTCCTGGGTTGTAGGGTACTTGAGAGGTCAAGTACAAAATAAGGGGGTCGTAAATCCATCTCTAAATGACGAACCCAACACCACGTAAGGTGTCAGTACCCGACTATGATCGGGCACTAGGTACGTCATACGTTTCCTAGGTTTAAGCAGTTTAAAATAGTTTATATGAATTTCACAAGACATCCAGCAGAGTATTTTTACAGAAAATAAGAAAATAATGACTGCAAGTTTGGTAAGGTGCACTTGCCTGAAGTTTGAATTCCACTTAGGTCCTGGTTTCGGAAATTCCCAGAGATGTCTCCGAAAGCTGAAATAAATAGTAACATCATGCTCAGAAGGTGTCAAACAGCTAGGATCGCCTGTCCTTGGGTCCAATTTGGAGACAACGGCATAAACGACAATTTCGGCCCAAAACGGGGTCCACCGGTGGGCCCGCTTTGCACCAAAAAACGTGTCAGGGTCAACGGTCTCCAAATTCACCAAACTTAGTGTCAACAGGTCAGGAACGCTGATACGAACCCAACGGAACTTTCAGATTTGAATTCCGATGAGCCGATCACAAAATCGCCCGTCGAGCGGGGCCTGTGGGGCCCACGACACGCGATTTCGTCAACGTTCTCAGAATCGGACCAAACTTGACCCACAGGACCAGCGTATCGCTACGAGTCCGATGGCGCAAGTTTCGTCTCGATCCGACGTGTGTGCACGAAGTTAGGGTGAAATGCAGAAAAGACGGATACGGAGCGATGTCCGCGGATACGCGTTGATTCCGGTGTGCACGCACACCCGAATCAGCTTCTGCGAAATCCCACACGTCCGTATCGACGAGGCGCACGTATCTGTGAAGACCGCACGCGACCAAGTCGTCCCGTTTGGCGGGGCATACTCAGTTCCGGGGTGAAACAGGGTCTGGTTTTTCCTGTTTTTGGATCGCGGTGTGCGATCACCACAGGACGCGATGCCCCGAGCGGTTTGTCCGGGCACCGAGAGGGTCATACAGGCTTCGCGTAGAAATTTACGGAATCGAATTCCGAGCTACGAGTAGGAAATTACGGGCACTAGAACAGAGTAGAAAAACTAGGGTTTACCTTGAGTCCTTGTGTCAATCTGACACTGTGTCCGACACGAAGGGCCGTGTCCACTGCCCGTGTCCTGCTGGGACCGTGTCTGGCAGCTGGCCGAGGTCGGCGGAGGGTCGACGAGGGACTGAAGGGGGCTCGGCCGGGGTCGACGTGGCCGCAGGATCCGGAGGGGAGGCGACGGGTCGGGGCGTCGTGGGGAGGTTCTCCGGCCACGTCGCCGGAGAACGCGGGTTCGTGGGTGACAGGGGAGAGGGAGAAGAAGCGGGTCGGGTCGGTGCGGGTTCCGGGTTGGGCGAACCCGCCCGACCCGCTAAGTACGGGTTGTGGGCTGGGTTTCCTTAGCGGGCTGCACTAACGGGCTCGGCCCACTGGGCCGGGCCCAAGAAACAGAAAAACAAATAATAATAATAATAATAATAATAACAGAATAATTAATTAATTTAATTTGGAAAATAGTTTTTAGGCTTTTAAAAATAGGTCTGAGGCCCAATAAAATCCCAGAAAATTACCCTAAGTCCGGTTTTCTATTTTACACCATAAAATTATATTTTTATTTCATTTTAATGTTGTTTATTGGCAATTAAAAATTATAAACTCACTACATGTCCTATGTAAATTGCAGATTAAATCCATAAATTGATTTAAAAAAATACCAGAAATTTAGGGTGTTTACAATCTACCCCCCTTAAGAGGATTGCGTCCTCGCAATCGAAGGGTAAACTATAAAGGCAAGATTTACAGAATTTAAAGAATGCTTAGGTTACCTGATTCTGCAAATAAGTGCGGATAACGCTGCCGCATAACATCTTCTCGCTCCCAGGTCGATTCGCCTGGAGAGTGCTGTTTCCAAGCTACTCGAACCAGCCTGATTGTCTGCCCTCGCAGTGTCTTCTCGCTGGTGTCGAGTATCCCCACTGGCTGCTCTTCGTATCTCAGGCTAGGTCCCACCGAGATCTCAGAATGATCAACTATATGACCTGGGTCCGTCACATATCTCCTCAATTGTGAGACGTGGAATACGTCATGCACTCCCTCTAAGGATGGAGGTAATGCGAGACGGTAAGCCACCTCACCAATGCGCTCCAAGATATCAAATGGCCCAATGTACCTTGGGCTTAACTTGCCTCTGCTGCCGAATCTGATAGTACATCTAGTGGGCGAGATCCTCAAAAATACATGCTCTCCTTCCTTGAATTCCAGGGGTCGTCTGTGTGCATCGGCCCAATGCTTCTGTCTATCCTGGGCTGCACGGAGATGGTTCTGGATCTGCTTTACTTTCTCCACTGTCTCCGTTACCAACTCTGGACCCAGCATTTGACGTTCGCCAACGACGCTCCAGCATATTGGAGATCTGCACTTCCTTCCGTACAACGCCTCGAAAGGTGCCATCTGAATGCTTGCCTGATAGCTGTTGTTGTAGGAGAACTCCACTAAGTGCAGATGATCTTCTCAAGATCCTCCGAAGTCCAGTATACAAGATCGCAGCATATCTTCTAGGATCTGAATTGTGCGCTCTGACTGTCCGTCTGTCTGAGGATGATAGGCAGTACTGAACTTGAGCCTGGTGCCGAGACTCTCTTGCATGCTTCGCCAAAAGTGAGACGTAAATCTTGAGTCTCGATCTGATACAATACTAACCGGCACTCCATGTAATTTTACGATCTGACGCATATACATGTCGGCTAGTACTTCCGTGGATTGTCCAACTCTGAACGGCAAGAAGTGAGCCGACTTAGTGAGCCGATCCACGATGACCCATACTGCATCCTTACCACTAGGGCTTCTTGGAAATCCAGTGACGAAGTCCATGGTAATATGCTCCCACTTCCATTCAGGGATGGGAAGTGGCTGCAACATACCTGCAGTCCTTTGGTGCTCGGCCTTCACCTGCTGGCAGACTAAGCATTTTGCCACAAAGCGGGCAATCTCCCTTTTCATTCCATGCCACCAGTAATATTGTCTCAAGTCCCGGTACATCTTAGTTCCTCCTGGATGAACCGAGTATATGGAGCTATGGGCTTCCGTCATCAATTCCTGCCTTAATTCTCCATTTGGAACACATAGGCGATTTTCGCACCTTAATGTTCCGTCCTCGTGGATGCGAAGTCCCGTCTGCAAGCCTGCTTCTGTTCTTTTTCTCAGCCTTCGGAATCTGGCATCATTAGGCAAAGCTTTCTTGATTCTCTCCACTAGCGATGACTTCACTTCGAGGTTAGCCAGCAAACCATTTTGTCCAGGTAGAACAACCTCTATCTGAAGATCTTGCAAGTCTTGTAATAGCTGAGGCTGCTCTGTTAAGAAATAAGCCGAGGGTTTTCTGCTGAGGGCGTCGGCTACAACATTTGCTTTCCCCGGGTGGTACAGCAGATCGATGTCAAAGTCCACCATCAACTCAAGCCAACGCCTTTGCCTCATATTGAGCTCCTTCTGTGTATAAACATACTTCAAGCTCTTATGATCAGTGAATATTTCGACCTTTTCTCCATACAGGTAATGTCTCCAGATCTTCAATGCAAAAATAACTGCAGCTAGCTCCAGGTCGTGCGTTGGGTAGTTCTTCTCGTGGACCTTCAGCTGCCTCGATGCATAGGCGATAACCTTGCCATGTTGCATCAAGACACAACCTAGTCCACTACCGGACGCATCACTGTAAACAACAAAACCTCCTGACCCTGAGGGAAGAGTCAAGACTGGTGCTGTCGTTAGACGCCTCTTTAATTCTTCAAAGGCATGCTGGCATTCTTCCGTCCATATGAACTCCTGATCCTTCCGTGTCAGCTTAGTCATCGGCTCTGCGATTCTTGAAAAATTTTCTACGAACCGCCGGTAATACCCAGCAAGTCCAAGAAAACTTCTCACTTCCGCAACAGAGGTAGGGGTAGGCCAGGTTTCTATAGCAGTGACTTTCTCTGGGTCCACAGACAGTCCTTCACCCGAGATAATATGCCCTAAGAATAGCACATTGTCCATACAGAACTCACATTTGCTGAGTTTGGCATACAGCTTCTCCCTTCTCAAGGTTTCTAGTACAATTCTAAGGTGTTCCTCGTGCTCTTCGTGGTTCTTAGAGTAGATTAGGATATCATCAATGAACACCACCACGAACTTATCCAAGTACTGATGGAAGACCCCGTTCATCAAACTCATAATACGGCGGGTGCGTTGGTTAAACCAAACGGCATAACTAGGAACTCATAATGTCCATACTTAGTTCTGAAGGCCGTCTTTGGGATATCTTCCTTCTTCACCCTAATCTGGTGATAACCGGATCTAAGGTCAATCTTTAAGAATACCTTAGCACCACTCAATTGGTCAAACAAATCATCAATGCGTGGTAATGGGTACCGGTTCTTAATAGTTACAGCATTAAGGGCTCTGTAATCAATGCACAGCCGTACAGTTCCGTCCTTCTTGGGTACAAAAAGTATAGGTGCTCCCCATGGTGAAACACTAGGCCGGATAAATCCCTTCTCCAGAAGGTCGTCAACTTGTGTTTTCAGCTCCACTAACTCCTTAGGTGCTAGCCGATATACCGATGAGGTGATAGGTTCGGCTCCTGGAGTTAGGTCTATTGTGAATTCTATCTCCCGATCAGGTGGTAAACCTGGAAGATCGTCGGGAAATACATCCACAAATTCCGTTATGACTCTTGGGTAACTTGAATCTTCTTCTACAGTCAATACCCTAAGAGTTGGCTGGATCCTTTGTTCTACAGCTCCTCGTAGAAATTCAAACTCAGGAAGGCTAGGGGGTCTAAATATCACTTTTCCAAGCCGGCAATCCAGTGTCGCATGGTACTGACTTAACCAGTCCATACCAAGTACAACATCGTAATCAGGCATAGAAAAGATCAGGAATTGGGCTCGCATCTCTCGGCCACAGACTACTACCGAACATGATCTACAAGTATCACTAACCGGGATAATTCCACCTCCCATTAGTATTCTCTTCATCTTCGAGAGAGGTACGGTAGCTATTCTATGTGTGGCTACGAAGCTAGCAGCAATAAATAAATGCGAAGCTCCAGAATCAAATAATGCTACAGCAGGAATTGAAGCTACTAATATGGTACCTGCTATCACTTCGCCTGCAGTAGCTTCCTCAGTGACTGCTAGTGCATATGCCTGACCTCGTCCCTGAGCGGGACCCCTTTGCTGACGAGCTTGTTGGAACAGTGCTGCCTGAGTTGGTAGAGGTGGCCTGGCTCCTCCAGGCCCTGTCTGTGTTGCTCCCCCAGCTGGAAGAGCTGCAGGTGGAGCTGGTCGATTCGGAACTCCCTCTCGACGTTCCGAGCAGTCCTTTGAGAAGTGTTGTCCAGATCCGCAAACCAGGCAGAGTCCCAGCTTGCGTCGACATTCCTTTTCAATATGTCCTACCTTGCTGCAGTAGTGGCAAGTAGGCAGGTTCTTAGTTGCTGCTCTTGGAGGCGGGCTCTTCTGGGGCCGTTTAGCAGATTCCCCTGGTGATGACTTGGACGGTGCTGAGGAGAAGGGACGTTTCAGGCTTGATTCCCTCCGAGTAACGCGCTCCAGCCGACGTGCTGCAGCTAGGACGTCGGTGTAGGAGGTGGGCGCAACCGATCCGATTAACTTCTGAAGCTCGAACCTGAGCCCATCAAAGAACTTCTCCGCCTTCTCCTCTTCGGTAGGAATTAGCGAAGGGGCGAAGGGGCGAAGCGGCTCAGGCGAATGAATTCGGCGTTATATTCCTCCACCGTCATGTTGCCCTGGATCAGGCGGTTGAATCTGTCTCGGAGTTCTGATCGAGCCACAGCAGGGATGTACATTTCCTGGAAGAGTCTGGAGAACTCCTCCCAGGTAACCTGATCATGTCCGAGCCTTCTTTCTTCGGACAGCCACCAATGATGCGCGTTATCCGTCAGTTGCATCCTGACGGCAGTCATCCATTTGTCCCTTGGTAGTTCGGCGGCCTCCAACTGATGCTGTGTGTTTGTAAGCCATTCATGCACTTCAGTTGGTCCTTCCTTGCCTGAGAAGGTACGGGGCTTGATTTGACGGAAATCCGTAATAGATCCCGTCGTTGGCCGCCTATTTGGTGGATTTGCATGCTCCAATGCTGCGACCAGGCTGTTCCTTAGGTTCTCGGCCTCTCGACGTTGGGTCTCCTGTTGAATCTGTTGTTGTGCCTGCATCATGGCGTAGAACATCTGGAACATTTGCTGGCCGTCCATTGCCTGTCCTGGGGGAAAGACAGGCATCGTTGGAGGGAACTGGGGAGGAGGCGGGATGTCATCACGCCTGAATCTGGAACTTGGCTGGCCAGTTTGATTGCTCTGAGAGGATTGTCCTGGCGTCGTTCCAGCCTCGCAGGTGAACCCTGCTTCAGTCGGTGTACCCAAGGGGGTCTCGTCACCATGTCTGGGATCCATTTCTCTGCATCAAAAGAAAACAATGAGAATGCACAGAGGAATCAAAACAGGATGCAATTCAAGCAATTAAATTGAATTCGACATAGAGTTCAAAAACGATTCAATAAATGGATGAGATCCTATAAATTATCCTATCTTATTGCAGGCCTGTTCGGTCCCTAAGTTGAAACCGAACAATTTAGTTTGGACCTGCATGGGCCACCACAAAAACCATGTCACGCCCCAGTCCCAAAATGCCGAGGGACTGGAGATGCGTGGCAATGGCCAGCAGCACGCACCGATGGTTAACCCAATTTAATGGAACCATCAGGGCGTACTTAAGCTGTAAATAAGGTCTACTACACAAGTCACACTAATCTCATCCATAAAGATAAAGAAATAAACTGCATAATCAAATAGAAATAATGTAGCAACATCATCACAGCAAGTCAGTCGGAGAAACAATCCGACTTGAGTCTGAATAAACTGGCTCTATAGGCCAGGAACAAAAGATGTAAACATGAAATAAATACTGAGTACTGGAACAAGCACTCAGGAGAAGTCCTCGGCAGTCACCTCGTCTTCAGTGTTTGGTTCCGCTCCAGCAATAGCTTCAGCTCCTGTCCCGTATATCTCGGGATACTGCTCCTCAGCTAAACCTGGGGACATAATCCATTCCAGGTCCTCAGTGGACATAGCAAGGCACAAGATAAAAACAAGCCAACTGAATAAGCAGTGCAATAAATAAATGAACAGCAGGGTAAACTAAGTAACCATCTATGTGATATGCAAATGAGAGCAACACTAGTACTCAGGCTGAGACCGCTACAAGCTCTGTGTCGGGGAGCCGGTAGCAGTAATAACACGTAAAGGGTCTAGCTCTGCTGGAGAGTCTACAACCTCACAATAATAGTAGATATATATATAGAACAACCTGTAGCCTGTGTGTCTCTCCCCACCCAATGTAATCACGCAAGCCATGACCATAACGTCTCATGTCCATGTCAGCGGGATTATAACTAATGCAACAAGTCATACTGTCTATAAATAAATAACTCTGTCAAGTCCTGTATCCTATTCAGAATCCCCACGAATAACTCGGGAAGATTCTGTCCATGATAGTGTCAAGTATCCTGGGTTGTAGGGTACTTGAGAGGTCAAGTACAAAATAAGGGGGTCGTAAATCCATCTCTAAATGACGAACCCAACACCACGTAAGGTGTCAGTACCCGACTATGATCGGGCACTAGGTACGTCATACGTTTCCTAGGTTTAAGCAGTTTAAAACAATTTATATGAATTTCACAAGACATCCAGCAGAGTATTTTTACAGAAAATAAGAAAATAATGACTGCAAGTTTGGCAAGGTGCACTTGCCTGAAGTTTGAATTCCACTTAGGTCCTGGTTTCGAAAATTCCCAGAGATGTCTCCGAAAGCTGAAATAAACAGTACCATCATGCTCAGAAGGTGTCAAACAGCTAGGATCGCCTGTCCTTGGGTCCAATTTGGAGACAACGGCAGAAACGATAATTTCGGCCCAAAACGGGGTCCACCGGTGGGCCCGCTTTACACCGAAAAACGTGTCAGGGTCAACGGTCTCCAAATTCACCAAACTTAGTGTCAACAGGTCAGGAACGCTGATACGAACCCAACGGAACTTTCATATTTGAATTCCGATGAGCCGATCACAAAATCGCCCGTCGAGCGGGGCCTGTGGGGCCCACGACACGCGATTTCGTCAACGTTCTCAGAATCGGACCAAACTTGACCCACAGGACCAGCGTATCGCTACGAGTCCGATGGCGCAAGTTTTGTCTCGATCCGACGTGTGTGTACGAAGTTAGGGTAAAATGCAGAAAAGGCGGATACGGAGCGATGTCCGCGGATACGCGTTGATTCCGGTGTGCACGTACACCCGAATCAGCTTCCGCGAAATCCCACACGTCCGTATCGACGAGGCGCACGTATCTGTGAAGACCGCACGCGACCAAGTCGTCCCGTTTGGCGGGGCGTACTCAGTTCCGGGGTGAAACAGGGTCTGGTTTTTTCTATTTTTGGATCGCGGTGTGCGATCACCACAGGACGCGATGCCCCGAGCGGTTTGTCCGGGCACCGAGAGGGTCATACAGGCTTCGCGTAGAAATTTACGGAATCGAATTCCGAGCTACGAGGAGGAAATTACGGACACTAGAACAGAGTAGAAAAACTAGGGTTTACCTTGAGTCCTTGTGTCAATCTAACACTGTGTCCGACACGAAGGGCCGTGTCCACTGCCCGTGTCCTGCTGTGACCGTGTCTGGCAGCTGGCCGAGGTCGGCGGAGGGTCGACGAGGGACTGAAGGGGGCTCGGCCGGGGTCGACGTGGCCGCAGGATCCGGAGGGGAGGCGACGGGTCGGGGCGTCGTGGGGAGGTTCTCCGGCCACGTCGCCGGAGAACGCGGGTTCGTGGGTGACAGGGGAGAGGGAGAAGAAGCGGGTCGGGTCGGTGCGGGTTCCGGGTTGGCCGGACCCGCCCGACCCGCTAAGTACGGGTTGTGGGCTGGGTTTCCTTAGCGGGCTGCACTAACGGGCTCGGCCCACTGGGCCGGGCCCAAGAAACAGAAAAACAAATAATAATAATAATAATAATAATAATAATAACAGAATAATTAATTAATTTAATTTGGAAAATAGTTTTTAGGCTTTTAAAAATAGGTCTGAGGCCCAATAAAATCCCAGAAAATTACCCTAAGTCCGGTTTTCTATTTTACACCATAAAATCATATTTTTATTTCATTTTAATGTTGTTTATTGGCAATTAAAAATTATAAACTCACTACATGTCCTATGTAAATTGCAGATTAAATCCATAAATTGATTTAAAAAAATACCAGAAATTTAGGGTGTTTACACCTGGGTTGTAGGGTACTTGATAGGTCAAGTACAAAAGTAAGGGGATCGTAAATCCATCTCTAAATGACGAACCCAACACCGCGTACGGTGTTGGCACCCGACTATGATCGGACACTAGGTACGTCACACGTTTCCTAGGTTAAGCAGTTTAAACAAGTTTATATGAATTTACACAAGACATCCAGCAAAGTATTATTACAGGAAATATGAAAATAAAGACTGCAAGTTTGGCAAGGTGCACTTGCCTGATATTTGAATTCCGCTTAGGTCCTGTTCTCGAAAATTTTCAGAGATGTCTCCGAAAGCTGAAATAAACAGTACCATCACGCTCAGAAGGTGTCAAATAGCTAGGAACGCCTGTCCTTGGGTCCAATTTGGAGACAAGGGCAAAAATGGTAATTTTGGGCCAAAACGGGGTCCACCGGTGGGCCCGCTTTGCACCGATAAACGTGTCAGGGTCAACGGTCTCCAAATTCATCAAACTTAGTGTCAACAGGTCAGGAACGCTGATACGAACCCAACGGAACTTTCAGATTTGAATTTCGATGAGCCGATCACGAAATCGCCTGTCGAGCGGGGCCTGTGGGGCCCACGACACGCGATTTCGTCAACGTTCTCAGAATCGGACCAAACTTGACCCACAGGACCAGCGTATCGCTACGAGTCCGATGGCGTAAGTTTCGTCTCGATCCGACGTGTGTGCACGAAGTTAGGGTGAATTGCAGAAAAGGCGGATACGGGGCGATGTCCGCGGATACGCGTTGATTCCGGTGTGCACGCACACCCGAATCAGCTTCCGCAAAATTCCACACGTCCGTATCGACGGTGGGCACGTATCTGTGAAGACCGCACGCGACCAAGTCGTCCCGTTTGGCGGGGCGTACTCAGTTCCGGGGTAAAACAGGGTCTGGTTTTTCCTATTTTTGGATCGCGGTGTGCGATCACCACAGGACGCGATGTCCCGAGCGGTTTGTCCGGGCACCGAGAGGGTCATACAGGCTACGCGTAGCAATTTACAGAATCGAAATCGGAGATACAGGGTGCAAGATACGAGTACCTGAACGAGGCCTGAAAAACCCGAGTTTCCTCGTGTCAGACTCGTGTCCGACACTCCTAGGGTTAGGGTTTACTGTTCTCGGGCTGTGTCCGGGTGTCCCCCGCTGTGTCCGCGTCTGGGCGAAGGTGCGTCGACACGGCACGGCACTGGGCGGAGGGTCGCCGGAGATCGGGGTTGCCGGAGCGGCGAGGTGGCGCTGCTCGAGTCGGCAGGGGAGAAGAGCACCGGCTGGGGATGAGCCGTCGGGTCGGAAAATGGAGGAGGCGGAGGAGGTTTCTGGAGAGGGGAGGTGCTGGAGACGGGGGCGCTGGTCGGCGGGAAGGAGGTCGGCGGTGACGGCTGAGGGAGGTGGCGCTGGAGCTAGGGTCGCCGGAGATCGGGGCGTTGGGTTAGGGTTAGGGCTAGGGTGAATGAGGCGGAGGAGAAATGGAGTGGGGGTTTTAAAGGAGCTCCGGGGCGGGGTCGAGGCCGGGTGAGGCGGGCCAAGGGGGAACGTGGGGCGTGGCCTCTCCGGCGGAGGCAGCGGAGGGCCCGGACGTGGCCGGAGAACGCGGTCGCCCAACCGATCGTGGGGGAGAGGAGAACGGGACCGGGTCGGGCGCGGATCCGGGTTGGGCGGACCCGCCCGACCCGCTAGCAACGGCTGGGCTGGGCTGCTCTAATGGGCTTGGCCCACTGGGCCGGGCCGGGCCCCAAAACAGAAAAAATATTAATAATAATAATAATAATAATAATAACAGTAATTAATTAATTTAATTAGTAAAAATAGTTTTTAGGCTTTTAAAAATAGGTCTGAGGCCCAATAAAATCCCAGGAAATTATCCTAAGTCAGGTTTTCTATTTTACACCATAAAATCATATTTTCATCACATTTTAATATTAGTTATTAGTAATTAAAAATTATAAAATCAGCACAGGACCTATGTAAATTCCAGAAAATTACAGAAAATTCCCAAAATTGATTTTAAAAAATGTAAAAATTTAGGGTGTTTACAATCTACCCCCCTTAAGAGGATTGCGTCCTCGCAATCGAAGGGTAAACTATAAAGGCAAGATTTACAGAATTTAAGGATTGCTCAGGTTTTACCTGCATCAGCAAATAAGTGTGGATAACGCTGGCGCATAACATCTTCTCGCTCCCAGGTCGATTCGCCAGGAGAGTGTTGTTTCCAAGCTACTCGAACCAGTCTGATTGTCTGCCCTCACAGTGTCTTCTCACTGGTGTCGAGTATACCCACTGGCTGCTCTTCGTATCTCAGGCTAGGTCCCACCGAAATCTCAGAATGATCAAGTATATGACTTGGGTCCGTCACGTATCTCCTCAGTTTTGAGACGTGGAATACATCATGCACTCCCTCTAAGGATGGAGGTAATGCAAGACGGTAGGCCACCTCACCAATGCGCTCCAAGATATCAAATGGTCCAATGTACCTTGGGCTTAACTTGCCTCTGCTGCCGAATCTGATAGTACCTCTAGTGGGCGAGATCCTCAAAAATACATGCTCTCCTTCCTTGAACTCCAGGGATCGTCTGTGTGCATCTGCCCAATGCTACTGTCTATCATGGGCTGCACGGATATGGTTCTGAATCTGTTTTACTTTCTCCACTGTCTCCGTTACCAACTCTGGACCCAGTATTTGACGTTCGCCAACATCGCTCCAGCATATTGGCGATCTGCACTTCCTTCCGTACAACGCCTCGAAAGGTGCCATCTGAATGCTTGCCTGATAGCTGTTGTTGTAGGAGAACTCCACTAAGTGCAGATGATCTTCCCAAGATCCTCCAAAGTCCAGTATACATGATCGCAGCATATCTTCCAGGATCTGAATTGTGCGCTCTGATTGGCCATCTATCTGGGGATGATAGGCAGTACTGAACTTGAGCCTGGTGCCGAGACTCTCTTGCATGCTTCGCCAGAAGTGAGATGTAAATCTCGAGTCTCGATCTGATACAATACTAACCGACACTCCATGTAATTTTATGATCTGTCGCATATACATGTCGGCTAGTACTTCCGTGGATTGTCCGACTCTGAATGGCAAGAAGTGAGCCGACTTAGTGAGCCGATCCACGATGACCCATACTGCATCCTTTCCACTAGGGCTTCTTGGAAATCCAGTGACGAAGTCCATGGTAATATGCTCCCACTTCCATTCAGGTATGGGAAGCGGCTGCAACATACCTGCAGTCCTTTGGTGCTCGGCTTTCACCTGCTGGTAGACTAAGCATTTTGCCACAAATCGGGCAATCTCCCTTTTCATTCCATGCCACCAGTAATATTGTCTTAAGTTCCGGTACATCTTGGTCCCTCCTGGATGAACCGAGTATATGGAGCTATGTGCTTCAGTCATCAACTCCTGCCTTAATTCTCCATTCGGAACATATAGGCGATTTCCGCACCTTAATGTCCCGTCCTCGTGGATGCGAAGTCCCGTTTGCATGCCTGCTTCGGTTCTCTCTTTCAGCCTTCGGAATCTGGCATCATTAGGCAAAGCTTCTTTGATTCTCTCCACCAGCGATGACTTAACTTCGAGGTTAGCCAGCAAACCATTTTGTCCAGGTAAAACAACCTCTATCTGAAGATCTTGCAAGTCTTGTAATAGCTGAGGCTGCTTCGTTAAGAAATAAGTCGAGGGTTTTCTGCTGAGGGCGTCGGCTACAACATTTGCTTTCCCCGGGTGGTACTGCAGATCTATGTCAAAGTCCACCATCAACTCAAGCCAACGCCTTTGCCTCATGTTGAGCTCCTTCTGAGTATAAACATACTTCAAGCTCTTATGATCAGTGAATATTTCGACCTTCTCTCCATACAGATAATGTCTCCAGATCTTCAATGCAAAAATCACTGCAGCTAGCTCCAGGTCGTGCGTTGGGTAGTTCTTCTCGTGGACCTTCAGCTGCCTCGATGCATAAGCGATAACCTTGTCATGTTGCATCAAAACACAACCTAGTCCACTACCAGACGCATCACTATAAACAACAAAACCTCCTGACCCTGAGGGAAGAGTCAAGACTGGTGCTGTTGTTAGACGCCTCTTCAATTCTTCAAAGGCATTCTGGCATTCTGGCATTCTTCCGTCCATATGAACTCCTGATCCTTCCGTGTCAGCTTAGTCATAGGTTCTGCGATCCTTGAAAAATTTTCTACGAACCGTCGGTAATACCCAGCAAGTCCAAGAAAACTTCTCACTTCTGCAACAGAGGTAGGGGTAGGCCAGGTTTCTATAGCAGTGACCTTCTCTGGGTCCACAGACAGTCCTTCACCCGAGATAATATGCCCTAAGAATGGCACCTTGTCCATACAGAACTCACATTTGCTGAGTTTGGCATACAGCTTCTCCCTTCTCAAAGTTTCCAGCACAATTCTGAGGTGTTCCTCGTGCTCTTCGTGGTTCTTGGAGTAGACTAGGATATCATCAATGAATACCACCACGAACTTATCCAAGTACTGATGGAAGACTCCGTTCATCAAACTCATAAATACGGCGGATGCGTTGGTTAAACCAAACGGCATTACTAGGAACTCATAATGTCTATACTTAGTTCTGAAGGCCATCTTTGGGATATCTTCCTTCTTCACCCTAATCTGGTGATAACCGGATCTAAGGTCAATCTTTGAGAATACCCTAGCACCACTCAATTGGTCAAACAAGTCATCAATGCGTGGTAATGGGTACCGGTTCTTAATAGTTACAGCATTAAGGGCTCTGTAATCAATGCACAACCGTACAGTTCCGTCCTTCTTGGGTACAAAAAGTATAGGTGCTCCCCATGGTGAAACACTGGGCCGGATAAATCCTTTCTCCAGAAGGTCGTCAACTTGTGCTTTCAACTCTACTAACTCCTTAGGTGCTAGCCGATATACCGATGAAGTGATAGGTTCGGCTCCTAGAGTTAGGTCTATTGTGAATTCTATCTCCCGATCAGGTGGTAAACCTGGAAGATCGTCGGAAAATACATCCACAAATTCCGATATGACTCTTGGGTAACCTGAATCCTCTTCTACAGTTAATACCCTAAGAGTTGGCTGGACCCCTTGTTCTACAGCTCCTTGAAGAAATTCAAACTCAGGAAGGCTAGGGGGTCTAAATATCACTTTTCCAAGCCGGCAATCCAGTGTCGCATGGTACTGACTTAACCAGTCCATACCAAGTACAACATCGTAATCAGGCATAGAAAAGATCAGGAATTGGGCTCGCATCTCTCGGCCACAGACTACTACCGAACATGATCTACAGGTATCACTAACCGGGATAATTCCACCTCCCGTTAGAATTCTCTTCATCTTCGAGAGAGGTGCGGTAGCTATTCTATGTGTGGCTACGAAGCTAGCAGCAATAAATGAATGCGAGGCTCCAGAATCAAATAATGCTACAGCAGGAATTGAAGCTACTAATATGGTACATGCTATCACTTCGCCTGCAGTAGCTTCTTCAGTGACTGCTAGTGCATAAGCCTGACCTCGTCCCTGAGCGGGACCCCTTTGCTGACGAGCTTGCTGGAACATTGCTGCCTGAGGTGGTAGAGGTGGCCTGGCTCCTCCAGGCCCTGTCTGTGTTGCTCCCCCAGCTGGAAGAGCTGCAGGTGGAGCTGGTCGATTCGGAACTCCCTCTCGACGTTCCGAGCAGTCCTTTGAGAAATATTGTCCAGATCCGCAAACCAGGCAGAGTCCCAGCTTGCGTCTACATTCTTTTTCAATATGTCCTACATTGCCGCAGTAATGGCAAGTAGGCAGGTTCTTAGTTGCTGCTCTTGGAGGCGGGCTCTTCTGGGGCCGTTTAGCAGATTCCCCTGGTGATGACTTGGACGGTGCGGAGGAGAAGGGACGTTTCAGGCTTGATTCCCTCCGAGTAATGTGCTCCAGCCGACGTGCTGCAGCTAGGACGTCGGAGTAAGATGTGGACGCGACCGATCCGATTAACTTCTGAAGCTCGAACCTGAGCCCATCAAAGAACTTCTCCGCCTTCTCCTCTTCGGTAGGAATTAGCGAAGGGGCGAAGCGGCTCAGGCAAATGAATTCGGCGTTATATTCCTCCACCGTCATGTTGCCCTGGATCAGGCGGTTGAATCTGTCTCGGAGTTCTGACCGAGCCACAGCGGGGATGTACATTTCCTGGAAGAGTCTGGAGAACTCCTCCCAGGTAACCTGATCATGGCCGAGCCTTCTTTCTTCGGACAGCCACCAATGGTGCGCGTTGTCCGTCAGTTGCATCCTGACGGTAGTCATCCACTTGTCCCTTGGAAGTTCAGCGGCCTCTAACTGATGCTGCGTGTTCGTAAGCCATTCATGAACTTCAGTTGGTCCTTCCTTGTCCGAGAAGGTACGGGGTTTGAGTTGACGAAAATCCGTGATAGATCCCGTCGCTAGCCGCCTATTTGGTGGATTTGCATGTTCCAATGCTGCGACTAGGCTGTTCCTTAGGTTCTCGGCCTCATGACGTTGGGCCTCCTGTTGGATCTGTTGTTGTGCCTGCATCATGGCGTAGAACATCTGGAATATTTGTTGTCCGTCCATTGCCTGCCCTGGAGGAAAGACAGGCATCGTAGGAGGGAACTGGCGTGGAGGCGGGATGTCATCACGCCTGAACCTGGAACTTGGCTGGCCAGTTTGATTGTTCTGAGAGGATTGTCCTCTGGTATCTGGCGTCGTTCCAACTTCACAGGTAACCACAGCTTCAGGCGGTGTACCCAAGGGATTCTCGTCACCACTTCTGGGATCCATTACTCTGTATAAAAAAAAATAATGAGAACGCACAGAGGAATCAAAACAGGATGCAGTTCAAGAAATTTAATTGAATTCGACATAGAGTTCAAAAACGATTCCATCAATGGATGAGATCCTATAACTTATCCTATCTTATTGCAGGCCTGTTCGGTCCCTAAGTTGAAACTGAACAATTTAGATGTGACCTGCATGGGCCACCACAAAAACCATGTCACGCCCAGTCCCAAAATGCCGAGGGACTGGAGATGCGTGGCAATGGCCAGCAGTACGCACCGATGGATAACCCAATTTAATGGAACCATCAGGGCATACTTAAGCTGTAAATAAGGTCTACTACCACAAGTCACACTAATCTCATCCATAAAGATAAAGAATAAACTGCATAATGAAATGGAAATAAGTTGCAACAACAATCACAGCAAGTCAGTCGGAGAAACAATCCGACTTATGTCTGAATAAACTGGCTCTATAGGCCAGGAACAAGAGATAAACATGAAATAAATACTGAGTACTGGAACAGGCACTCAGGAGAAGTCTTCGGCAGTCACCTCGTCTTCAGGGTTCAGTTCTGCTCCCGCAATAGCTTCAGCTCCGGTCCCGTATATCTCGGGGTACTGCTCCTCAGCTAAACCTGGGGACATAATCCATTTCAGGTCCTCAGTGGACATAGCAAGGCACAAAATAAAATAAGCCAAATAAAAGCAGTGCAATTAAATTAATTGAAACAGCAGGATAAACTATGTAACCATCTATGTGATATACAAATGAGAGCAACACTAGTACTCAGGCTGAGACCGCTACAAGCTCTGTGTCGGGGAGCCGGTAGCAGTAATAACACGTAAAGGGTCTAGCTCTGCTGGAGAGTCTACAACCTCACAATAATAGTAGATATATAGATAGAACAGCCTGTAGCCTGTGTCTCTCCCCACCCAATGTAATCACGCAAGCCATGACCATAACGTCTCATGTCCATGTCAGCGGGATTATAACTAATGCAACAAGTCATACTGTCTATAAATAGATGTCTCTGTCAAGTCCTGTATCCTATACAGAATCACCACGAATATCTCAGGAGGATTCTGTCCATGATAGTGTCAAGTGTCCTGGGTTGTAGGGTACTTGATAGGTCAAGTACAAAAGTAAGGGGATCGTAAATCTATCTCTAAATGACGAACCCAACACCGCGTACGGTGTTGGCACCCGACTATGATCGGACACTAGGTACGTCACACGTTTCCTAGGTTAAGCAGTTTAAATAAGTTTATATGAATTTACACAAGACATCCAGCAAAGTATTATTACAGGAAATATGAAAATAAAGACTGCAAGTTTGGCAAGGTGCACTTGCCTGATATTTGAATTCCACTTAGGTCCTGTTCTCGGAAATTTCCAGAGATGTCTCCGAAAGTTGAAATAAACAGTACCATCACGCTCAGAAGGTGTTAAATAGCTAGGAACGTCTGTCCTTGGGTCCAATTTGGAGACAAGGGCAAAAACGGTAATTTTGGGCCAAAACGGGGTCCACCGGTGGGCCCGCTTTGCACCAAAAAATGTGTCAGGGTCAACGGTCTCCAAATTTACCAAACTTAGTGTCAACAGGTCAGGAACGTTGATACGAACCCAACGGAACTTTCAGATTTGAATTCTGATGAGCCGATCAAGAAATCGCCCGTCGAGCGGGGCCTGTGGGGCCCACGACACGCGATTTCGTCAACGTTCTCAGAATCGGACCAAACTTGACCCACAGGACCAGCGTATCGCTACGAGTCCGATGGCGCAAGTTTCGTCTCGATCCGACGTGTGTGCACGAAGTTAGGGTGAATTACAGAAAAGGCGGATACGGGGCGATGTCCGCGGATACGCGTTGATTTCGGTGTGCACGCACACCCGAATCAGCTTCCGCGAAATCCCACACGTCCGTATCGACGGTGCGCACGTATCTGTGAAGACCGCATGCGACCAAGTCGTCCCGTTTGGCGGGGCGTACTCAGTTCCGGGGTGAAACAGGGTCTGGTTTTTTCTGTTTTTGGATCGCGGTGTGCGATCACCACAGGACGCGATGCCCCGAGCGGTTTGTCCAGGCACCGAGAGGGTCATACAGGCTACGCGTAGCAATTTACAGAATCGAAATCGGAGATACAGGGTGCAAGATACGAGTACCTGAACGAGGCCTGAAAAACCCGAGTTTCCTCGTGTCAGACTCGTGTCCGACACGCCTAGGGTTAGGGTTTACTGTTCTCGGGCTGTGTCCGGGTGTCCCCCGCTGTGTCCGCGTCTGGGCGAAGGTGCGTCGACACGGCACGGCACTGGGCGGAGGGTCACCGGAGATCGGGGTCGCCGGAGCGGCGAGGTGGCGCTGCTCGAGTCGGCAGGGGAGAAGAGCACCGGCTGGGGATGAACCGTCGGGCCGAAAAATGGAGGAGGCGGAGGAGGTTTCTGGAGAGGGGAGGTGCTGGAGACGGGGGCGCTGGTCGGCGGGAAGGAGGTCGGCGGTGACGGCTGAGGGAGGTGGCGCTGGAGCTAGGGTCGCCGGAGATCGGGGCGTTGGGTTAGGGTTAGGGCTAGGGTGAATGAGGCGGAGGAGAAATGGAGTGGGGGTTTTAAAGGAGCTCCGGGGCGGGGTCGAGGCCGGGTGAGGCGGGCCGAGGGGGAACGTGGGGCGTGGCCTCTCCGGCGGAGGCGGCGGAGGGCCCGGACGTGGCCGGGGAACGCGGTCGCCCAACCGATCGTGGGGGAGAGGAGAACGGGACCGGGTCGGGCGCGGATCCGGGTTGGGCGGACCCGCCCGACCCGCTAGCAGCGGCTGGGCTGGGCTGCTCTAATGGGCTCGGCCCACTGGGCCGGGCCGGGCCCCAAAACAGAAAAATATTAATAATAATAACAGTAATTAATTAATTTAATTAGTAAAAATAGTTTTTAGGCTTTTAAAAATAGGTCTGAGGCCCAATAAAATCCCAGGAAATTACCCTAAGTCAGGTTTTCTATTTTACACCATAAAATCATATTTTCATCACATTTTAATATTAGTTATTAGTAATTAAAAATTATAAAATCAGCACAGAACCTATGTAAATTCCAGAAAATTGCAGAAAATTCCCAAAATTGATTTTAAAAAATGTAAAAATTTAGGGTGTTTACAATCTACCCCCCTTAAGAGGATTGCGTCCTCGCAATCGAAGGGTAAACTATAAAGGCAAGATTTACAGAATTTAAGGATTGCTCAGGTTTTACCTGCATCAGCAAATAAGTGTGGATAACGCTGGCGCATAACATCTTCTCGCTCCCAGGTCGATTCGCCAGGAGAGTGCTGTTTCCAAGCTACTCGAACCAGCCTGATTGTCTGCCCTCGCAGTGTCTTCTCACTGGTGTCGAGTATACCCACTGGTTGCTCTTCGTATCTCAGGCTAGGTCCCACCAGAATCTCAGAATGATCAACTATATGACTTGGGTCCGTCACGTATTTCCTCAGTTGTGAGACGTGGAATACATCATGCACTCCCTCTAAGGATGGCCCAATGTACCTTGGGCTTAACTTGCCTCTGCTGCCGAATCTGATAGTACCTCTAGTGGGCGAGATCCTCAAAAATACATGCTCTCCTTCCTTGAACTCCAGGGATCGTTTGTGTGTATCTGCCCAATGCTTCTGTCTATCCTGGGCTGCACGGAGATGGTTCTGAATCTGTTTTACTTTCTCCACTGTCTCCGTTACCAACTCTGGACCCAGTATTTGACGTTCGCCAACGTCGCTCCAGCATATTGGCGATCTGCACTTCCTTCCGTACAACGCCTCGAAAGGTGCCATCTGAATGCTTGCCTGATAGCTGTTGTTGTAGGAGAACTCCACTAAGTGCAGATGATCTTCCCAAGATCCTCCAAACTCTAGTATACATGATCGCAGCATATCTTCCAGGATCTGAATTGTGCGCTCTGATTGGCCATCTGTCTGGGGATGATAGGCAGTACTGAACTTGAGCCTGGTGCCGAGACTCTCTTGCATGCTTCGCCAGAAGTGAGATGTAAATCTCGAGTCTCGATCTGATACAATACTAACCGACACTCCATGTAATTTTACGATCTGTCGCATATACATGTCGGCTAGTACTTTCGTGGATTGTCCGACTCTGAATGGCAAGAAGTGAGCCGACTTAGTGAGCCGATCCACGATGACCCATACTGCATCCTTTCCACTAGGGCTTCTTGGAAATCCAGTGACGAAGTCCATGGTAATATGCTCCCACTTCCATTCAGGTATGGGAAGCGGCTACAACATACCTGCAGTCCTTTGGTGCTCGGCTTTCACCTGCTGGCAGACTAAGCATTTTGCCACAAATCGGGCAATCTCCCTTTTCATTCCATGCCACCAGTAATATTGTCTTAAGTCCCGGTACATCTTGGTCCCTCCTGGATGAACCGAGTATATGGAGCTATGTGCTTCAGTCATCAACTCCTGCCTTAATTCTCCATTCGGAACATATAGGCGATTTCCGCACCTTAATGTCCCGTCCTCGTGGATGCGAAGTCCCGTTTGCATGCCTGCTTCGGTTCTCTCTTTCAGCCTTCGGAATCTGGCATCATTAGGCAAAGCTTCTTTGATTCTCTCCACCAGCGATGACTTAACTTCGAGGTTAGCCAGCAAACCATTTTGTCCAGGTAAAACAACCTCTATCTGAAGATCTTGCAAGTCTTGTAATAGCTGAGGCTGCTCCGTTAAGAAATAAGCCGAGGGTTTTCTGTTGAGGGCGTCGGCTACAACATTTGCTTTCCCCGGGTGGTACTGCAGATCTATGTCAAAGTCCACCATCAACTCAAGCCAACGCCTTTGCCTCATGTTGAGCTCCTTCTGAGTATAAACATACTTCAAGCTCTTATGATCAGTGAATATTTCGACCTTCTCTCCATACAGATAATGTCTCCAGATCTTCAATGCAAAAATCACTGCAGCTAGCTCCAGGTCGTGTGTTGGGTAGTTCTTCTCGTGGACCTTCAGCTGCCTCGATGCATAAGTGATAACCTTGCCATGTTGCATCAAAACACAACCTAGTCCACTATCAGACGCATCACTATAAACAACAAAACCTCCTGACCCTGAGGGAAGAGTCAAGACTGGTGCTGTTGTTAGACGCCTCTTCAATTCTTCAAAGGCATTCTGGCATTCTTCCGTCCATATGAACTCCTGATCCTTCCGTGTCAGCTTAGTCATAGGTTCTGCGATCCTTGAAAAATTTTCTACGAACCGCCGGTAATATAGCGCCCCATTCTCCCGGTGCGGAGAGCACGGCTAAGAAACACAAGACGGTATCGTTCGATCGGGATAGATTGAATTAAGAACTCGTCCTCGTTATGGATTTGTTTCTTCGGAATCGATTCCCATATTCAGTGGACTGCGCCCCAAGGATCGGCTTAGCGGCAGAGTCAGGAGGGACCTCTCCGCTGCTATCTTTTATTGCCTCGGTTTTCGATATCGCTTGTTGCTTTCGTGCTTTGAGTTAGTTTTGGGACTTGCTTGTTTTCTTTGAACGGTTTCGATGGTTTACATTATTTTTGTTCATTGACTTGCACTTCTATTCCGAGATTGGAAAGAGAGGAAGAAGTATTAATCGAGCTGTTCGTGTGCAGGTGAACGAGCAGTAGGCTGCTTGCGAGCGGAGTCGTGAAGCGCCTCTTTCCTTCTTCTTTCCAAAATCTAAGTGAGTGGCTACCAACCCGATTAGCTAGCCCTGCTTCCAAGCTTCACTCCTTCGCCCCGATCAAACGATACCAAATAATAATAAAAGAAACCAAGATAAAAGAGAATAGACTTGGTTTATTATGCTTGTCAACTAAACTTATGAACGGTTATCATCCTGAATGCTAGTTCGTTTATAACTGTGCTATGAATCGGGCTAAGTATGGAATATGCTTGTTATGAAATAAACTGTCCGGAAGACTATGCAAACCGTTATGCTATGGAACTATTCTATGAGTGCTATTCGATCACGGACAACTTGTGCACAAGGTATGTTATGAGTTCCGCGGACGGTCACCGGGGCGCCGGGATCGATCCGATCCGGACGGAACGTATGTATAGTCGTATGTTACCCGGCAAGTGTTATGCAGCGGGGCTCGCCACCCGCGTTGCACGTCACTTTGCCTTGAGACTATAACCTGTCCCTCGTGGCACCACGCCAGTGATCTCTATGTATATTTAAACCTGTGCATACTAACTTGTGTCTTCGTGGCAGGGAAGGCATGGTAAGTATTGTGCAGGTAATTCAGACGGTCAGGTAAAATCCACCTAACGGTGGCAAGTTCATTTTCAGTAAATTCTATATGCTGCTTACTTGTAAATGAACTAAGGCAAGATAGAAACCCACAAATATGCATGCTTCACTAAACAACGTGTTGATTGGTATAGTCAGGCTAGCTCGCCTTCACCAGCATGTTTCGATATGCTGACCCTCGTTGAAACAGGTTCTCCGCACCAAGGCGAACCGAGCGAGGAGCCGAAGTCTTCTACCCGATCCAGTCCAACTGTTGGCGCATCTTCACCGCGCCTCTGGAGCATTTGAAGACGAAGCTGCAACTCTTCATACACAAATGCAGCTCCGTGGCAAAGCTATCCTCCAGCCTGGAGGTCCTTATCATTTTGAGTTTATAAGGGGATGTAATGTACAGGACTGCTATCTCATTTTGAGTCATCTCTTTTGTAAGCCGTTCGGCATATTAGCTAACTCGTTCAAGAGTTTGTAATAGATGTTTATTATCAATAAAGAGAACTTTTCTATGTTTCAAATCTGTGTTTCAATTTATCTGCGTACTCTGAATATGTGCTTGCTATGCAAATCATTAAAGCCTTGTGCGGGCGCAACTCCAGGCCCGCACGGCGGTCACGATTCGGGGGACGCCTCATTTGATTCTACGGAATTGGGTCGTAACATAGTGGTATCAGAGCACAGATTCAAAGTTCCTTAGACTTTGTGCTGGAAAAGTTTCTTTAACGATCAATTCCTATGCGAACTCTTGAACTCGCTAGGCCAAAATGAGATACGTTCATGCAATAAGTCCATAATACATTATAATTCTAATGTAAGTTACCTTCTTTTGAAGGAATGGTACCAGCGCAATCTGCAGCGCAACCACCGAACGAAACACAAGAAAGCAGTTCGGATACTTCGGGAAGCTCTCGGAGCCAACGAGGCATGTCTCAAGTCGACCCGCTTGAGCGGGTAATGCAAATGTTAGAATCGCAACGACAACGAGACGATGCCCGCCAAGCCAAGCTCGAGAGTAATCTAGAGACCCGATTCTCAGTCCAACAGAAGCAGGTCGATGCCCTGCAATAAATCGTTCAGACTTTGGCTGCCAACCATTCCGCCGCAACAGCAACGACTCCGGTGGAACAGCCCGTGCTTGAAGTAGAGACGCCACAAATTCCAAGGCCGAGGGACGTGACTGCCTTCAACTTGGGACACTTCAAGAAAGTCTGTAACACCCCGTTCAACGGGACTGAGGACCCAGTGGTAGCTCTAGATTGGCTAGCAGAACTTGAAGATCACTTCGCTCTGCTAGAGGTCCCCGAAGATAAGCGCGTCGCCTGCGCGCAACTACAGCTCCGCCTCAACGCACACGATTGGTGGGACGTGCATCGACGATCTCTCCAATTTGATCACGGAGAGGAGGCGATCTCGTGGACGACCTTTCGTGCCGCGTTCGAAGAGGAGTTTATACCCCCTCCAGTACAACGTCAAATGGAAAATGACTTCGTGCAACTGAGGCAAGGCAGGATGACAGTTAAAGAGTATTCCGCCGAATTCAACCGACTCTCCAAATTCGCTAGGGCCTATTTACCCGATGCAGCGAGTCGAGCTAGAAGGTTTGAAGGTGGTCTCCGTCCTGCCATCCATTCGCACGTGGTCAATAATCAGTACGGGACAATGCGTGAAGTCATGAATCACGCCCTATCTCTCGAACCACAATATCCTCACGTTTCTGTCGGCGCTGTGCATACATCCAGTCACAAACGCCAAAGCGACGATGGAGGAAATAATGCTGCAAAATGACATAACGACGGTGGTCGCCACAAAGGGAACCAGAGACCATACTGTGATTTTTGTAGAAGACGTGGGCACACTACTGATAGATGTTACAGCAGAAAAGGTCTATGCTTCAACTGTGGCGGGCCAGGCCACGTAGCTCGGGATTGTCCACTCCCCTCTAAGCTCCTGCCTCAACCCAATAACCCCTAACGGTTACAACAACAACAACAATCACAGCAAGTCAGTCGGAGAAACAATCCGACTTATGTCTGAATAAACTGGCTCTATAGGCCAGGAACAAGAGATAAACATGAAATAAATACTGAGTACTGGAACAGGCACTCAGGAGAAGTCTTCGGCAGTCACCTCGTCTTCAGGGTTCAGTTCTGCTCCCGCAATAGCTTCAGCTCCGGTCCCGTATATCTCGGGGTACTGCTCCTCAGCTAAACCTGGGGACATAATCCATTTCAGGTCCTCAGTGGACATAGCAAGGCACAAAATAAAACAAGCCAAATAAAAGCAGTGCAATTAAATTAATTGAAACAGCAGGGTAAACTATGTAACCATCTATGTGATATGCAAATGAGAGCAACACTAGTACTCAGGCTGAGACCGCTACAAGCTCTGTGTCGGGGAGCCGGTAGCAGTAATAACACGTAAAGGGTCTAGCTCTGCTGGAGAGTCTACAACCTCACAATAATAGTAGATATATAGATAGAACAGCCTGTAGCCTGTGTGTCTCTCCCCACCCAATGTAATCACGCAAGCCATGACCATAACGTCTCATGTCCATGTCAGCGGGATTATAACTAATGCAACAAGTCATACTGTCTATAAATAGATGTCTCTGTCAAGTCATGTATCCTATACAGAATCACCACGAATATCTCAGGAGGATTCTGTCCATGATAGTGTCAAGTGTCCTGGGTTGTAGGGTACTTGATAGGTCAAGTACAAAAGTAAGGGGATCGTAAATCCATCTCTAAATGACGAACCCAACACCGCGTACGGTGTTGGCACCCGACTATGATCGGACACTAGGTACGTCACACGTTTCCTAGGTTAAGCAGTTTAAACAAGTTTATATGAATTTACACAAGACATCCAGCAAAGTATTATTACAGGAAATATGAAAATAAAGACTGCAAGTTTGGCAAGGTGCACTTGCCTGATATTTGAATTCCGCTTAGGTCCTGTTCTCGGAAATTTTCAGAGATGTCTCCGAAAGCTGAAATAAACAGTACCATCACGCTCAGAAGGTGTCAAATAGCTAGGAACGCCTGTCCTTGGGTCCAATTTGGAGACAAGGGCAAAAATGGTAATTTTGGGCCAAAACGGGGTCCACCGGTGGGCCCGCTTTGCACCGAAAAACGTGTCAGGGTCAACGGTCTCCAAATTCATCAAACTTAGTGTCAACAGGTCAGGAACGCTGATACGAACCCAACGGAACTTTCAGATTTGAATTTCGATGAGCCGATCACGAAATCGCCCGTCGAGCGGGGCCTGTGGGGCCCACGACACGCGATTTCGTCAACGTTCTCAGAATCGGACCAAACTTGACCCACAGGACCAGCGTATCGCTACGAGTCCGATGGCGCAAATTTTGTCTCGATCCGACGTGTGTGCACGAAGTTAGGGTAAATTGCAGAAAAGGCGGATACGGGGCGATGTCCGCGGATACGCGTTGATTCCGGTGTGCACGCACACCCGAATCAGCTTCCGCGAAATTTTACACATCCGTATCGACGGTGCGCACGTATCTGTGAAGACCGCACGCGACCAAGTCGTCCCGTTTGGCGGAGCGTACTCAGTTCCGGGGTGAAACAGGGTCTGGTTTTTCCTGTTTTTGGATCGCGGTGTGCGATCACCACAGGACGCGATGTCCCGAGCGGTTTGTCCGGGCACCGAGAGGGTCATACAGGCTACGCGTAGCAATTTACAGAATCGAAATAGGAGATACATGGTGCAAGATACGAGTACCTGAACGAGGCCTGAAAAACCCGAGTTTCCTCGTGTCAGACTCGTGTCCGACACGCCTAGGGTTAGGGTTTACTGTTCTCGGGCTGTGTCCGGGTGTCCCCCGCTGTGTCCGCGTCTGGGCGAAGGTGCGTCGACACGGCACGGCACTGGGCGGAGGGTCGCCGGAGATCGGGGTCGCCGGAGCGGCGAGGTGGCGCTGCTCGAGTCGGCAGGGAGAAGAGCACCGGCTGGGGATGAGCCGTCGGGCCGGAAAATGGAGGAGGCGGAGGAGGTTTCTGGAGAGGGGAGGTGCTGGAGACGGGGGCGCTGGTCGGCGGGAAGGAGGTCGGCGGTGACGGCTGAGGGAGGTGGCGCTGGAGCTAGGGTCGCCGGAGATCGGGGCGTTGGGTTAGGGTTAGGGCTAGGGTGAATGAGGCGGAGGAGAAATGGAGTGGGGGTTTTAAAGGAGCTCCGGGGCGGGGTCGAGGCCGGGTGAGGCGGGCCGAGGGGGAACATGGGGCGTGGCCTCTCCGGCGGAGGCGGGGGAGGGCCCGGACGTGGCCGGGGAACGCGGTCGCCCAACCGATCGTGGGGGAGAGGAGAACGGGACCGGGTCGGACGCGGATCCGGGTTGGGCGGACCCGCCCGACCCGCTAGCAGCGGCTGGGCTGGGCTGCTCTAATGGGCTCGGCCCACTGGGCCGGGCCGGGCCCTATAACAGAAAAATATTAATAATAAAAATAATAATAATAATAACAGTAATTAATTAATTTAATTAGTAAAAATAGTTTTTAGGCTTTTAAAAATAGGTCCGAGGCCCAATAAAATTCCAGGAAATTACCCTAAGTCAGGTTTTCTATTTTACACCATAAAATCATATTTTCATCACATTTTAATATTAGTTATTAGTAATTAAAAATTATAAAATCAGCACAGAACCTATGTAAATTCCAGAAAATTGCAGAAAATTCCCAAAATTGATTTTAAAAAATGTAAAAATTTAGGGTGTTTACAATTTGTTAGTGTAGTTTTTTATTATTTATATATACTTTTTTTAGTATAATTTGTTAGTGTAGTTATTTGTTTGTATCATTTTTTTATATAACTTATTTGTTAGTATAATTTATAATTTTTTATAATTTATATATATTTGTTATAAATAGAAAATTATAAGCTATTTGTTACAAAATTAGAACGTTATATATATATATATATATATATATATATATATATATATATATATATATATATATTATAATTAATAAATAGATGATAGAATTTGATTTAATTAATAAGATAATAAAATAAAGATTTGATTTTAATTAATGAGTTCCTTTCCATTAAAAAAATATCTCTACTAATATAAGATGGCTTGAAAATGGCTCAAAATTGAACCGTCTAAGCCGTTTGTAAA
The DNA here is from genome assembly GCA_036927795.1 of Iris macrosiphon. Lineage (NCBI taxonomy): Eukaryota > Viridiplantae > Streptophyta > Magnoliopsida > Asparagales > Iridaceae > Iris > Iris macrosiphon. The sequence continues at coordinate 180,754,550 of JAYESA010000011.1, read as the reverse complement.
TACTCCATTAATGATTTTACAAAATAACTAATTATTTAACTATCTAATATGATTTACTTATAACTAAATAACTCGATAACTCAAGTGGTTAAGGTTGGAGACGTCGTTTCTTGGTTGACTGAGTTCAATTCCTGGGGACGATAATATTATAATTAATTTATATTTTTTTTTTCAATAATATTTTTTTACACGCATGCAATGCACACACACGTTACTAGTTAAATGTAAACAACCCTTATCATATTATAAATAAACAAACATTTAATTGAGGGAAATTTTATTAATGACTCGTATTAATATTACTAATACATAGGAATATCATAAATAAGATAATTTTTTAATATATATTTTTTTTGTTACATAAGCATGCAACCTATATTTGTGTTTTAGCTTTTCAACCTCTCTTTAAAAATTATTTGTAATAATGTGAATAAAGTTTGTAGAGAGACTGAAAGATGAAACTCAAACATACATTGAATGACTTATCTAACAATAATAAAATATATTAAAAATGCTAAATTTTTAGAAAATACAATATAATTAGAAATTCATACATCGGATGCCTAAGTAGTTTTATTGTGCCACACAGTTATGGTCCCATTTGAGTCATTTTCTATAATGCAAGCATTAAACAAGAACTTTATTCGAGTATCTTATTTTCGTATAGGGCTCATTGTAAATTCCGTTAAAATGATGTCAAGTTTTTTATTCAAACTCTTGTTGTGCTGCGGGTTGAGGTTGCTGTGCGGGTTGAGCTTGCTGTTATTGTGGTTGCTATAGTGGTTGATCAATTTTCATGATATTGCCTCTTCACGCTATATTGTTTCAAAAATTTCTAAGCGAGGAGAGGAAAGAAATTATGTTGTGGTTTATTTTCATGAAATATGATCTATTTATAGATTTGTTTGAAGCATAATGACCCACAATATCCCTAAAATATAGTTGTTATAAGGATATTTTTGTCATTTTCAGCAAAATGATAAAATACTCCTAAAACGGATAAAAAAAGTCCTCAAAATGGGGGTATTTTGATCATTCTCTCCCTCCCAACGGTAACAAAAAATCGGGTCTGGATCGGACCTGGATTGGATCGCCGACCGGGCCGGTCCGATAGGATCTCCACGGATTTAATCGGACCCGCAACGCAGCTAAGCTGGACCGGACTTACTGGTCGAATTTACGGACCCAGTCTGAACCCGAGAAAGGGATTGGTCGAGAAGGGCCGGCCAAACCGACGTTTATCGGGCCGGTTTACGGACCGTCCAGCCCATCTTACAACTTGAATCGGCCCGCAACCAAATAGTCCCTTATTAAATAAGTTAATAAGCTTGTTAAATAATATAATAAATAATCATATCTGGATTATGACTGGCAGGTGATCTTGTCACTGGATCAGCTGTGCAACACGAAATAAAATACACAAAAACAGGCCAGTATTTACGTCCACGTGTCTGTTTCTCGGCCCGTACTTTTTCGGTACATTCATTCCGTACGGAGACGTATGCTATGTACCTCTCTCTTAACTTTTTTCGGAGGATGGGCCCACCTTCCGCTCATATCCGCTGTTATCCAGCTATTTTCTTTACTTATTTTTGGTGTTTTTACGAATAAATGCCTGCCTTATTGATATTGTCAAATTATGCTCTCCCTTTTTTTTTTACAAAATTAATCAGCAAAAGTGCAAGGAAAGTCGGTTTTGTCTTCCTTTGAAAAGTATTTTGGAGACGGGTGAATGCTATTTTTTTTATGTTGTGCATATTGTATATCTCGTCTCTTTTAATTTTAATTTTTTTTAAGATCCCATAGGTTTCTCTCTTCTTTGTTGTTTGTTTCGTTTTTCTCTATTGTCTTGTGGATAATATATGAACCATATGTTTTACTTGTGTCTTTTCCAAACTCTAGTACGAGTTTTGTTAGTTGCAAAATTCATGAATTATTACTTAGCGAAATTAACAACTCAATTAGAAATAATATTTTTTCCTCATAATTCTATAAATATAAATAATGGTATGTTTTTGAGTTGACTCAATTTAGTGTTTGTGGTAATTTTTATATATATATTACATATATATATATATTTTTTTTAATCTTTATGACCTTTTTAATTCCATCAAATAACCTAATTTTTTTTCGTAAAGGTTTGCAACACAAACTAAATTTTGTCGAAGAAGAATATTTACATGACAATACGGTAAATGCATCCCAATATAGTTACTAAACATGTATTTTTTGGTCGAATAAATATATGTTCAAGCTACAAGATTATAGCATTTTCACACTATCATTTCAAGTAATTAAAATTTGGAGCTTCATTCGGTTATAAACCAAACAATCAAAAGGTTGTATTGTACATTCAATCCATGATAAAAAGAAGAGACCGTGAAGTATACATCATACGTGTGTCATATTTAGCCACCTTAAAAAGTGGACTAATTAAGAAATACTTTTGTATCCGATCAAACTAAGATGACTAATGCAAGATGCGGTAGGTCGAAATCTTGAACCATGAGAACTATCAAAGAACGTAGGCAATATTATACTACTTCAAGGAGTTTGCGACTAGAAAAATCATGTGGGAATATACACTATACATGTATCATATTTAAATATTTTTCTTAAAAAACGACTAGTTAAGAAAAGAAAAATGTCTAACAAGTCGAGAGGGACGACCGAATCGCAAACTGAAGCCACGTGGCGTCCTCCAATTGGCTAAACCCACCATCCACTGCTATCTCGGTCCCTTACCTCCCTCCCCCCCTCCACCCAGCCAATGGGTGACCCCCACGTGGCCCTCGGGCTGCCGCGCGGTCCCCCTTTTAGATCTGTAAGACATCATTCTTAAGAAAACTCTTGCATCCAACCAGACAATCAATGCAATATTTGATAGATCGAAATCGTGAAAATTGGGACAATTTTGGATGATGTAACTACTATAAAGTTGGTATGACAAAAGAACCATTTTTGATACACAATTTTAAAAGTTGGATTATTTACGTTAACTATCCTCATATTTTATGTTTATTACACGGGTTACTCTTACCATGAGGTACTCTTATGCTTTATATTTTCTATAGAAAAATATAACACTAACTATCCATATGTTTAATTATTTTTTTCCTAAAGGAGATGGATACCTTGTGTAATTAGTTTCAAAGTAGAGGTGCCGCATATAATAAATATAAAATATGAAAATAATTAACGTAAGTAACCCTAAAAAGTACTATATTTTGTGATTATAAAAACAAGAATAAATAATTGAATTCACATGTGTTATGTTTGTTCCTGTGAAAAATATAGAAAATAAAAGTACAATTTGATTGTTTCGTGCAGAAGTGTAAACCTATCTGTATTTTTTTTTTTTTTTTGGGTGGGGTGGGGGGTTCTCTAGTTCTTCTAGGAACAAAAGTGCAATCTTAATCTGAGTTTGTAAAATAACAAGAAAGAGAACTTTGGGATACTTTACTAATTAGTAATTAAACTTGCAGATTATAAAAAAATAACTTCCTTTCTAAATAATTAAAGAACAAGGTGCTAAGTGCAAAGAACGCAGCGAAAAATAGACACAAAAGGGAGAAAAAAAGGGGTGTTCATTTTGATAACTGCAAGAAAAAAAGCGGTCGATTAGAGAGAGAAACAAAGAAAGAGGAGAGAGGGAGAGAGAAAGCTCTAGATCCTCTTCTTCCATGGCGGAGGCGGTGACGGGATCCGCGGAACCCTCGCCGAGCTGAGCTATCTCGAAGTTTCGCTCCGTCTCGGTATCGGTTACTCGAACCGCCACCGAGAAGAAACCCTAGGTACTCCTCCAATGCCGGCGGGTTCCGATTTATGGCTCTGATATAATTTGATTTTTATTTTTTATTTTTAGGCTTAATAATCAGCACGTGTGGAAGAATATACGAATAATTTTAGTTCCTTGAACTAGTAACAACGAAAGAACTGCAAGAGAAACATATGGTGATCGGTATAAAAAAGTTACTTTTTTAATGGGAAATGACTTACTAACTACGTTGCTGTGCGGAAAATTTTCTTTTTTGTGTTGAAAGTTCGGTTCTTTGTAAGCAAATCACGACATTTTGGTCCAAATAATTTGTGCTACATGAATTGGTAATAAGGAAATGATGGGAAGAACGGCACAAGATAAACATGTGATAATCAGTAAAAACGAGTTAACGGGAAGCGACTTTACTAACTACAATGCTGCACGGATGTTGCTACACGGATACGGCTATTATCGGCATGCCCTGTAATTTTGGTTGTGCGTCTTGTCGATGTAGAAAATCATGGAAATAACATGTTTGAAGTATCAATGTTTCCTTAATTCTTAAAATAGATATAGACATCACACACAAATTTCTTCTCGAGTATACAATACGTAAGTTCAAATAGTTACTTCTTCTCAACTGATGGTAATAAGTGTTGATTGTGCTCTTTGCCAGATGACCCTGGCGTTTGATCTTCTCCTCGCCCAAGTGAGTGTCGTGTTTGTCTTGTACGTACGGGTGCATCCAGAGCGGATACGATTTGGGTATTACTATATTCGTACTTGTTTTTGTAACCCATAGATAGTCAAGACATGGAAGGGGGGTTAAGCAAAAGCAATAAGAATTATAATGTCGGTGTTTACGTTAGGTAGAGTTTGTTTTTTTGTGGTGATAGTGGAAACATTGACAGATAAGTCACCCTTAATGTTACTCTACAGAACCGTACATAGGTGTGTTTGAACCGGGTTCCTTCCACACTTTTTAGATCACATTTGTGAAACCTCCTACAAACGAGGAAGATCCTTGGTTCACCGCTCAATAGATCTTCCATAAGGAGATGTAGAAGAAGAGAGGAGAATAGCTTGGGAATCAAGTTATTTCTGGAGATAAAAAATATATTTTAGAGATAGCTCTCCATATGAGAGCATCTCCTATATATATAGGCAACTAGCAAAACCCTAGAAGTTTACCCCACATGGACGCACTTATCATAGTGACATGTCCCATGTGGGTCAGTTATACGGTGAACTAGATTCGGTCTGGACTGGACCAAACCGGTCCAGTTTGGGTCATTGCCAACATACTCCCACTCGCTCATAGTGGGTGCACTCATCCTCTCTCATGTCTCAAGTAGGATCATATATCCATGCATATGTCATCGTGAGTACTTGCAAACAGAGCACCTTAAATCAAATCTTCTAAGAAGTAAGAACCAACCTAAGGATAACCCATGTCACCAATCAAAATCTTGGTGAGGAACTCATATATTCAAGATCAATTCACGTTCTCTTATTCAAATATTTCTCGATCCTCGAAGGAGATTATATCCAAACATCATAATCTCATTATCACGTCACACTTTCTCGCAATCCTCGAATGTGCATAAAATTTGGCTTATGAATGGTCATAAGACATGTCTCATAATCTTCTTTATATCCATTACAGTTAATGTTACCAATCTACTTTTCCAATGACACACCTTGATGTATGATATTCAATGTTGCAAAAGTCGGCCTAGGCGGCCGACTAGTCGCTAGTCGGCCGCTGTTGACTCGATTTGGGTACTAGCCGACAGAAAAATCGGTGGAGGCAGTAGGCGGTCCTAGTCGGCTGACTAGCTGTCGGTTCTAAAAAAAAATTGGTTCCAGTCTCCAAAAAAACAAAAATGGGTTCAAAATTCGACCCGACCATTCGTTTGAAAAAAATCCTAAAACTCCAGAAGAACTGAAGAAGAACAAGAAAAGGAAAAAAAGATTAATAAAAAAGGACTGACCTAAACATCCTCTTCGATTCCTGCCGACCGTCGTCTGGTTTGTTGGATGCATTTTTTTTGTTGGATGCATTTTCCTCTTTGCTGCTGCCTGTTGGTTTTTTTCTTCTGAGCTGCTGCTATTTTGACCGAGTCTTCCAAAGTGAGACAGTGAGAGAGTCTTTGTATGGCCTACGTTTCAAAAAAAAAAAGAAAAGTTTAGCTGCTATTAATGAGTATTCCAAAGTGAGACAAAGTCTCTTTTTGATCGGTCATATACTGTGCTGCTGCTATTAATATGTGATGCTGTCTACTATTAATATACTGAGCTGCTGACATATGGCAAGTCTCTTTTTGACCGATCATATACTGTGTTGCTACTATTATATATATATATATATATATATATATATATATATATATATATGTCCAAGGGTTGTGGCATAGTGGTTACAACGGGGGGCTCCTGTGGGGGAGACCACGATTCGAGCCCCCCTTGGACGCCGGCTGGGTAGGCTTTGAGCCACGGACGTGCCAAGCCTACTTGGATGGGGTGGGGGCTCCCTGTTGGGTGCTCTGGATTGTAGACCCCCTCTTCGCGGAAGGGGGCTCCCTGTTGGGTGCTCTGGGTTGTAGACCCCTCTCCGCGGAAGGGGGACTCCCTGTCGAGCACTCTGGGTTGTAGATTCCACTCCGCTCGGGTTGGCTGGGTGGCTCGGTCACGGATCCGAGGAGGCCAAGAATAGACATTAATATATATATATATATATATATATATATATATATATATATATATATATATATATATATAAATCTAAACCGACTCATCCGACTAGTCCCCGATTAATCCGATTAATTCCTAGTCCCCGCTATCCGACTAGTGGCCTACTAGCGATTTTTACAACCTTGATGATATTGATTTCATCGTAGAAGGAAACACGTTAAATTAGCAATCGTTGACTTCAAGCTTCATCGTATGGATTGGTATATTTAAGGGTAAGAATGTTTACACATTAGTGCACAACGGGCTTAGTAAAGCATCATATCTCATATAGCAAGGACGAAATGAATCATTCCTCACTCTCTGTTGAGGTCGTAATAACACGTCATATAAAGACTCTGTCATCATGGAGGCACTCTTACAGAGAGTGTATGCCTATCTCTATCAAGTCATTGTCCAGTCATATGCCCAATAATCTTTCTAGTGTTTGGCTAACTAACCCACTTGTATTGTCCGTCTAAAAACGGTAATCACAATTGATTAGTATGGTTCTAAAACATGTCATGGAAGGTGGAATTCTTACAAGTCGATCAGACTATCCAGGATAGTACAACAACCTTATCTCGACTTTTTTGGGGTGGTCTATAAATGCTCACACTATTGTCGTAGTCTCTAGCACATTACTGCTATTTCCAGCGCATTCGTAGGATGCATTCCATCTCATCTTCAATGCATCCTCATGGTCATTTGAAAGTGGTAATTCATGTGAGTTAATTGAGCTCGTGCCTGTTCAACATGCTGATTATGACATTCAATTAATTTTCTTACCTACTTTTTTATCTCAACGTAATAAAACAAATTATGGAATTAAAAGATAAATATAAGAAACTTATCCAAACAAGTTCTATATTAGACAAGGTACAATTTGTCAACTAGCATTTGACCACGGATGGAGTTCCATATATCCGATATGCGCCACGAAGCGCTCCTTTGCAATCCCTTTTGTAAGAGGATCCACGATCATCTTGCCGATGTCTAAATGTTCTATTTTGACTTCGTCCTTCTTCCGTATGAAGTTGTCCTTATTTCGTATGAAGTCACGACGAATTTCGACGTGTTTGGTTCGTCCGTGGTACTTGGTGTCACGACCCGCACCCGGAGGATCGTGGCACGAGTACGTGGGTACGTCCAGCCTACGCAGCAATATCGACGGTAGAACGCTGTCTAGATCTCACGATCAATACAAGTCTAACTATACACAATAAGTACTCAATCACAATAACTAAAGAAAGATATGAATGAGAAAAGACAATCCAATATAATATCTCAAAGTTATCCAAGTCACAACTATGATCCAAATATATATAATACAATCCAAGAAGTTCCAGAGACAAATCCGGTAAACTAACTAATAGAATGAAACTAATAAAAGGCACTGAAACTAGAAAGTACTTAAGCTAACTATCCCAGAGAAGTCCAAAGGTGCAAAACAGTCTCAACTATATCCTCGTCTGAAGGTCAAAGTATGGCAAAGCTTCCCTAATATTTGTCAACATATCCAGTCAGAAACGGAGCAAGTACTATTACAACCATGAAAATACATAATGCATGTATAAATCTACTATGATAGGAACTGTACAAGTAATGAACTCATTTAAAGGGAATAATAGAGACAAATAGAGTAAATAATTATAAATATTGAACTAGCAACGATGTAAGCATGCAATGAAATAAACCGGCAACAATGTAACTAGGTAATAAATGAACTGACAATAAATAACCAATAACTAGAACATGAATATCAAAAGTTGACAAACTGGTAATACCGTGTGACCTAGAATACATGATTCGACATGTAGGGCTAGGCTGAATCCGGCATGTCGTACGTGAGGTGTACGACTGCTATCTATCGAATCGAATAGGAAAAAAAAAAGAATTTACCACATGTCTACTAGCGTATTCTCCCACAAACTCTCTCTCATAAGATCATGGTTGACAAATAATTACAGACATGGAACATGAGTCAAACCACGAATAAATAGTCACTACTCTCAAAAAACGGATACTCATGAACCATGATACAGATAAACACATGTCGCGGATACGGATAATCTCAAATCACAACACGGAGACTCAACGAATCATGACATGATAACTCACATCACAATTCGGACTCACGTATCAAAACTCGGATGATCACGATGTCACAACACATATTTAACTTAATCATGAACCAAGATAACCCATCCATGTGCACAATATAATAGTGTCAAGACAACTAGTAAGAAGGAATAATAACATTTATCATGTAAAGGTAAATTCATAATTGTAAAGTATTTGCCTGTGGTCCTGAGCTGAAAACACTAGTTAGAGCCTGTGACAAGGTTTGAATATCCTATAACATGAATACATATGTCAATTAGTGAAATATAATCGAGATAAACTTATTTTACTTGGTTATGGGTTTTCTAGGTCTTTACCTATACCAACTTGGGTTTCTAATGTATTTGTAATATAAACTATATCATGAATATTAACTTATATCTTATATAGACATTTATATTTGTCTATGGACCCTTTGTAACTTATCCACATATTTAGGTGTCTTGGACACTCAACTGTGCACTAAAATATACACACACATACGCAACTTCACTGTGCACTCTTGTGCACGCCCTCATAAAACACACACATAGATCACTTACACTTCCCTCGTACTGCAGCTGCTGTTAGTGCTGCAGCTGCTCGCTGCTGCTATGCTGCTGCTGTTCAGCTACTGTTGGTGCTGTTGCTCATGCTGCTTGCTGTAGCTGCTCCTGCAGCTACTGCTGCTGTCTGCTGCAGTTCCTGCAGCTGCAGTTTCCCTCCCCAAACACACATGTATAAATATATGTATATACACCCTATTGTAGTATATAATGGAAATTTAAGAGAACTAAAGGAATACCTTATAATTATAGCTCCTAATTCCTTTGCTAGCAATGCTTCAAAATTTCTAGGATGGAATTGGGAGTGGGATGGTATGAGCAAGGGGTAGAGGTGTGTTTATATAGGGAAGGAAGAGAGAGGGTAAGGGTTGGAGGTCATGTGAGAGGAGTTGGGACCATGTGAGAGTGGGAGGAGGGAGAGGTGTGGGAGTGGTGATGTGTGGGAAGATGATTGGATGGGGGCATGCGAGAGGAGTGGATTTTATATGAGGTGATGAGGTGTAAGAGAGTGAATAGAGGGAGGCATGTGAAGGGTGTTGGGGAGTGGTGATGTCATAGGAGAAATGTGATGTAAGCGATGATGCAAGCGATGATTTTATGATGAGGTAAGAGATGAGGTCATTTAAATTCTTAATTAACTCTTAATTAGATAGTTTATCTACTAGTTATATTTAGTAATACTAATTGTTAGTGCTAATAATTTTTTGAAAAAATGGGGGTTACAATTCTACCTCTCTTAGAAAAATTTCGTCATCGAAATTTAAGATAGGCATCAGAATAGGAAGGAAACATATAAGCGAGAGATTATACGATAACTCTCAAGGTAGCAGGATCAAAGAATTCTTCATAACATGAAGAATAACGAAAGCATGAAAATTATGGATAACCAGAAAATATGATTAACTTAATAGTTTAGGAAGAGTTTCACATACATCCTTTCAGGATGCAAACTAGAACTTATAACAGTCTCTGTCCTAATTCTAGGAGAAATGACAAGAATTACCACAACAGTTTCAACCTTCTAAGAGTTCTAACTTATTTACTAGAGAATGGTAGGAAGGAACGATCGGTATTGCATGGATTTGGAAGAACGGGAATCTATTTGTAGTCTCTAACTCTAGCTAATCCTATCATATGAAAACATGCTACCCCATTGCAACTTCTCTTCAATATCGTGAAGATAACAACTAGTCTACACTAACTATAATACTAGCATCTATAAGGATTACTAAAATATGTCTGAAATAATACCTGCATCTATCTAGATAGTCAAAAGGATCTACTGCCGGTAATCTCCGACTACTTGCAGAGTTGGCCTCAGAACGGTTGGTGGAGGAGCGGTGAGAAGTCTCGTACTCGATGCTTTGCGGATCCACAAAAGAGATATTGACCCAACCTCCTTCTACAATTCTCCCAAATATGTCCTGGTCCTCGACAATAGGCACACACTCCCACTATCTCGTTCTGCCTCTCCTGCTGCCAGTAAGGTTGCTGAACTGGTGCTAAGACGGAAGGAGGCTGTTGCAAGTTAAACTGCTGAACTAGAGCTCCCTCGGAAAGATGCTGCTGCTGATACTGGGAAGCATCCTGCTGAATATAGTGACGTTTCGCCGGTACCAAACTACTACCACTACTACCTCCAAGAGAATCTCGACTCCTCTTCGGGTTACGGCCCAAGTCTACCTCAATTCTCTGTGCTGCCGATACCATCTCCGCAAATGTAATGGCCTCTGATGAAATGAAGACTCTAATCTTCTGGGCCATGCCTTGTCTAAATCTACGAGCTCTATCCTCGGGGTCTCTAACCATATACTCTGCAAATCTACTAAGCCTCCCGAACCCTGCAGTGTACTCGTCTACTGATAAGCTGCCCTGCTCCAAGTTCTGGAATTGCTTCTCCAGAATCTCTTTCGCCACCGCGGGGAATAACTTCTTCTTGAAAAGATCCCTAAACATCTCCCAAGTTAGGTCTGGCACTGCAAGCTTGGGTTCATTTCTGAACCAATACCTAGCAATGTCATGTAGGTAAAGTCCTACCGCCTCAATCTTCCGACCATCAGGTAGCTGGGAGACGAAGAAGTCTCTCAATATCCTCAAGCCACTCATCCACATATAAGATACCCTCGGTACCACTGAAATCACGGGGCTTCATCTTCACAAAATCCAAGATACTCGCTACCTTTGGCTGTGGAGTATGCTGGGCCGTAACCAAGTTTAAAGCTGCCTGAGCCACCCGTGGCCATTCTCCAAGCCCTCTCTCAATACTGTAGTCTGCTCCTTCTGAGCCTCATTCTGGGCCCTCTGCATCTCAACCTGAACTCTCTGCGTATCTAGGAATCCTCGAAGTACATCTAGGAGTCGCGCACTATCTAGGGAAGCTACCTCAGGAATTAATGAAGGTGAAGCTCTATCGGGAACTGCACTAGGAGAACTAGAGATATCTCTATCCTGAGATGACCGAGGTGATGGAGAAGGAATGGTCTCTGTCGTCTTCGGATCTGCTGATCCTTCCTCTAACGCCTCAGATAAAATGGCGTGACGACGACGGTAACTATGCTAGTCTTCGTCATCCTCACAAAGTTGAAGGATCAAGGGTTAAAGTCAGATAAGATAATCAAAGAGCAATATGGAATATAATTCAATGATAACAAGATATGAATGATAGAGATATGTTAAGAACTAATTTAAGATACAATCTGATAATCATATATGTATATCTGAAATCATGTTGTCCAAAATCTTTGCAAACGCCAGTTAGCATAGCCGCGGTAAATTCTAAACTCTATAACTGAGACGGACGACTACAGTTCTCACTGTAACGCCTAATTATGTCACCAAATTATACCCTCAATATAGTCCTTAAAATTTATCTCGATGCAAAGTTCAACAACGGACAGGTACAGAAGCAAGTGGAAATGGATTTAAATAGGTTTCATAGTAAGATTCTCAAGGGTCATCCCATAAATCTTTCAAAAAATTCTAATGTGTGATTGAGTACCATACTTCCTATAATCCATCAATCGTAATCTATTGCAGGTTCACAGCAGTACGACTAATCCAAGGTACTACCACGATATCGCACTATTTGGGAAAACGAGATATGCATGGATCACCATAAAAACGTGTCATGACCCGCACCCGGAGGATCGGGGCACGAGTACGTAGGTACATCCAGCCTACGCCTCTATATCGACGGTAGAACGCTGTCTAGACGTCAAGATCAATACAAGTCTAAGTATACACAATAAGTACTCAATCACAATAACTAAATGAAGATATGAATGAGAAAAGACAACCCAATATAATATCTCAAAGTCATCTAAGTCACAACTATGATCCAAATATATATAATACAATTCAAGAAGTTCCGGAGACAAATCCGGTAAACTAACTAATAAAAGGCACTGGAACCAAAAAGTAGTTAAGCTAACTCTCCCAGAGAAGTCCAAAGGTGCAAAGCAGTCTCAACTATATCCTCGCCTGAAGGTCCAAATGTCGCAAAGCTTCCCTAATATTTGTCAATATATCTAGTCAGAAGTGGAGCAAGTACTATTACAACCATGAAAATACACAATGCATGTATAAATCTACTATGATAGAAACTGTACAAGTAATGAACTCATTTAAAGGAAATAATAGAGACACATAGAGTAAAGAATTATAAACATTGAACTAGCAACAATGTAAGCAGGTAATAAATGAATTGATAACAAATAACCAATAACTAGAACATGAATATCAGGAGTTGACAAACTGGTAATACCGTGTGACCTAGAATACAGGGTTCGACATGTGGGGCTAGGTTGAATCCGGCACTTCGTACGTGAGGTGTACAACTGCTATCTATCGAATCGAATAGGAAAAAAAAGGGTTTACCACATGTCTACTAGTGTATTCTCCCACCCAACTCTCTCATAAGATCATTGTTGACAAGTAACCACAGACATGGAACATGAGTCAAACCACGAATAAATAGTCACTACTACCAAAAACGGATAATCATGAACCATGATACGGATAAACACATGTCGCGGATACGGATAATCTCGAATCACCATACGGAGACTCAACGAATCATGACACGATAACTCACATCACAACTCGGGCTCACGTATCAAAACTTGGATGATCATGATATCAAACACATATTTAACTCAATCATGAACCAAGATAATCCATCCATGTGCACAATATCCTATACCATGAATACATATGTCAATTGGTGAAATATAATCGAGATAAACTTATTTTACTTGGTCATGGATTTTCTAGGTCTTTATTTATACCAACTTGGGTTTCTAACTTATTTGTAATATAACTTATATCATAAATATTAACTTATATCTTATATAAACATCTATATTGGTCTATGGACCCTTACGTAGCTTATCCACATATTTAGGTCTCTTGGACACTCAACGGTGCACTAAACTATACACACACATACGCAACTTCAGTGTGCACTTTTGTGCACACCCTTATAACACACACACAGATCACTTACACTTCCCTCATACTGTAGCTGCTGTTAGTGCTGCTGCTGCTGCTCACTGCTGCTCACTGCTGCTCACTGCTGCTGCTGTTCAGCTACTGCTGCTGCTCATGCTGCAGAGCAGCTTGCTGCAGCTGCTCCTGCAGCTACTGCTGCTGTCTGCTGCAGTTCCTGCAGCTGCAGTTTCCCTCCCCAAACACACATGCATACACACACATGTATAAATATATTTATATACACCCTATTGTAGTATATAATGAAAATTTAAGAGAACTAAGGGAGTACCTTATAAGTATAGCTCCTAATTCCTTTGCTAGCAATCCTCCAAAATTTCTAGGATAGAATTGGGAGTGGGATGGTATGAGCAAGGGGTAGAGGTGTGTTTATATAGGGAAGGAAGAGAGAGAGAGGAAGGGTTGGAGGTCATGCGAGAGGAGTTGGTACCATGTGAGAGAGGGAGGAGGAAGAGGTGTAGGGAGTGGTGATGTGTGGGAAGAGGATTGGATGGGGGCATGTGAGGGGAGTGGATTTTATGTGAGGTGATGAGGTATAAGAGAGTGAATAGAGGGAGGCAAGTGAAGGGTGTTGGGGAGTGGTGATGTCATAGGAGAAAGGTGATGTAAGCGATGATTTTATGATGAGGTAAGAGATGAGGTCATTTAAATTCTTAATTAACTCTTAATTAGATAGTTTATCTACTGGTTATACTTAGTAATACTAATTGTTACTGCTAATAATTTTTTGAAAAAATGGGGCTTACACTTGGGATCTTCGCGTATGCAATCGCCGACATGTTCTCGATGTAGAGGATTTTTATGTCTTTAGCACGAGGCACCACCTGTAGGTATTAAAGAAACCTCCTCAACCATACTACTTGCATGCTACATAAGCTACCATGTATTCTGTTTCCATAGTAGACAAATATAGTCATATTTTTTGCTTCGCTAGGAGATAACTCTACTGGTTAGCATAAAAACAAAACTGAACGTGAATGCACGCTCGTCCAGATCGTCGATCCAATCGACATTTGAATACCCTTTGAGATGCATGTTTGAACCACCGAAACACAATGTGTAGTTGGTTGTCCTACTTTAGTACCTGTTAGAGTTATTTTATTTTGTTATTTATCATATGAGGGTATAATAGTAATTGTGGGTGTATTGCATATCAATATAAATAGACATGATAAGCAACCTAGGGTTCAAGGCCCTTGCAATCTCCTTTCTCATATGCTCCCTTCTCCTACTTTTTTTTTTCTCCTCTCCATATCCAAACTTCACTTGGTATCAGAGCATATATTTGAAAGTACTGTATATCCCATCCACAACAGGGCCGATCGAACTTTTCATGATTTGCCGTTCATCGTTCTTTGTTCGTAGTCGTTCGTGGTTCGTTTATGAGATCTAGGGTTTCTACAGATCTCAGTTGGTTGTTCGTCGTAGGTTGAGATTCATTGTGAGATCTAGGGTTTCAAAGACCTCGTCTTTCTGTTGCATCTGCAAGTATGGTGGAGACCGAATCTTCTAGCGATGTTAATAGTGGTAGTGGTAGCGGAGATGATTTTCCTTTTACTGTTATTCATAATATTGAATTAGGAAAGTCGATTACAGTGGTGAAACTCAATGGTGCGAACTACCTTGCCTGGTCCAAGTCTATCAAAGTGGTGTCAAGGGCGAAGAAGAAGTTAAAGTTTTTGACGGAAGAAGCCCGCCTGAAACTTCCGCTGAGTATGAAGATTGGATGAGTGCATATGCATACGTTATGTCGTGGTTGTGGCATAGTATGGAACCGCATATCGCTGCTAATGTTCAGTGGTGTGAATCAAGCAAACAGATTTGGGCATCTCTGGAAGAATCATATTCGCAGAAGCGAAACGTTGCTCATATCTATGAGTTGTACGAGTTATTGTTTAATACAAAGCAAAATAGGAAGCCTGTGAATGAATATCTGGCTTCAAAGAAGACTTTGTGGGAGGAACTGCTTCAATATCATCCCGTTACTACTGATTTAAAGGAAGCTCATAGACAGAAGGAAGAGTTTTATGTTTCACTTATCCTAGCCGACTTGGATCTTGCGCTCGAACCTTATAAAGCTCAAATCATTGCTGGAGAGCAGTTACCTATGGTGGCAGATACTTTCTCTCGTCTCAATCGTTCCTTTCTGGGACAGAGTTCTGTGATGCCTAGTACTGACTCTTCTGCCCTAGTTTCTAGTGCTGTTGGTCGTGGTGGTGGACGTGGCAGTAGAGATGGTGGTCGTAGTTTTGGTCGAGGAGGCGGTCGTGGCGGTAGAGACAATGGTGGTGGTGGAGGCCGCGGTGGTGGCCGTGGTCAACCACGGAAGTGTAACTATTGTGAAATGCTCGGTCATGTGGAAGACTATTGTTGGGACAAGTGGGGCAAACCAGAATATGCACATCAAGTGCAAGATGAAAATATGCAGTCCCAGGTCACCACTTCTGCTCCCAGAGATGATATTTCGGGTTTCAATCAGACTTCAACATCCGATACCTCATCTCCATTTAAACAAATTCTCCAGAAGTTGAACGCGCTTGCTAGTACCACCTCTCAACCTACTGCAACCATGGCACATATAGGTAATCCTGCTTTTGTGTCAACCCAGTTACCATCCACCTCTTGGGTCATCGACTCAGGAGCAAGCTCTCACATGTCTGGTATAACATCTCTTTTTCATAATCGTAGTCCCATGAAACATAATATTATCTTGACTGATGGGTCTACTCGTCCTGTGCTTAGGAAATGTGTCATTCACCCTATTCAATCACTATCATTATTTGATTCATTATATGTGCCTAATTTTTCACTTAATTTGTTATCTGTGAGCCAGTTAACCGAATCTCTTCAATGTTCTGTGACATTGTTTTTCAATTCGTGTGTTTTTCAGGACCTCAGGACGAAGAAGATGATTGGTTCGGGGTATGAAAAAGATGGACTGTACTACTTGGATCTACCTGGAAAGGCCTTCACTTATGTTTCTACTTCTCCGTTGCAGTGGCATTATCATTTGGGACATCCGTCTTTGGCCAAGTTGCGTTAAGTTGTTCCTAGTTTGTCATGTTTCTAGTCTTGAATGTGAGGCTTGTCAGTTAGGCAAGCATCACCGTAGTTCCTTTCCTCGTCGTAGTGAGAGTCGTCAATTAGAGTCTTTTGATCTTGTTCATTCTGATATTTGGGGTCCGTTTAGAGTCAGAAGTCCGAAAATATTTCAGTATTTTGTTATTTTTATTGATGATTATTCCAGAATGACTTGGTGTTATTTAATGAAAGAAAGATCCGAGTTTCCAAATGTGTTATCTGCCTTTTATAATGAAGTCCGTTCAGTTTGATAAACATATCAAAATTCTGCGTTCTGATAATGCTTTGGAGTATACTCAATATTCTGTGAACAGTTTCTGTGTTGATCGTGGTATGATTCATCAAACCAGTTGTGTCCACACCTCTCAACAAAATGGTATAGCCGAACGCAAATATCGACACATTTTAGATGTGGCTCGAACTCTCATGTTCAATATGCATGTCCCTAAACAATATTGGGCATATGTCGTTCTTACTGCATGTTATCTAATTAATCGTATGCCATCATCTGTATTAAATAACAAAGTTTCATTTACCATATTACATACATATGTCGTACCTTTTTTCTTACCTCCTCGAGTGTTTGGGTGTGTCGCTTTTATTCATAACTTGGAACCTAATCGAGATAAGTTGGCTCCTAGATATCTGAAGTGTGTCTTTCTTGGTTATCCACGTACTCAAAAGGTTATCGTTGTTACAGTCAACAGTCACACAAATATTATGTCAGTGCGGATGTTACATTCTTTGACTCTACCCATTTCTTTCCTTCAGGAGACCGTTGTATTCCTTTTACAACAGATTTGATATCTTCCATACCACTTTCGGTCATTCCTGAATCAATTTCTGTCTCTATTCCCCATTTACAGGTTTATCAAAAATCCAAGGACAAACCAATGGTTCTGCAGAATTCAGCCCTCAACCAATTAGCTTTCGTGCCTGATGTTTTTACTCCCATCACCACAGATCCAGATGATCTTCCTATTGCTCTCAGAAAAAGAAAACGCCTTTGTACCACAAAGAATAAGCATTCTATTTCTAACTATGCTTTATTACACCGTACTTCATCATCTTTTCATGCATTTGCTGTTTCATTGTCTTCTATTTCCATTCCCAAAACTTACAAGCAGGCTATGCCATATTCTGGTTGAAAAAGTGCAATGGATGAGGAGATGTATGCTTTACGTCAAAATCAGACTTGGGAGCTTACATCACTTCCTGTTGGAAAGCAGAGTGGGTTGTAGATGGGTGTACACTGTTAAGTATCATTCCGATGGTTTTGTTGAGCGCCTCAAGGCACGGTTGGTTGACAAAGGGTATACTCAGACATATTGTGTGGATTATATGGAGACTTTTTCTCCAGTGGCTCGGCTGAATTCAGTTTTGATTCTTATTTTTGTGGTGGTTAATCACCAATGGCCTATGTATCAGCTGAACATAAATAATGCTTTCTTGCATGGTGACTTACAAGAGGAGGTTTATATGGATCAACCATCGGGATATGTTATAGCAGAAAATAAAAAACTTGTATGTCGATTGAAGAAAGCATTATATGGACTGAAACAGTCACCTCGTGCTTGGTTTGACAAGTTCAGTTCTCATTCAGTATGGCTTTCAGCGCACCACATCAGATCATTCAGTATTTTGTCATTCTTCCTCAGCAAGTATTATCGTGTTGATTGTTTATGTTGATGATATCATTATATCTGGGAGTGATCATGCTGGGATTGTGGACTTGAAGGCCTACCTTAGTCGTCAGTTGCATACTAAGGATTTGGGTCTTCTTCGATATTTTCTTGGAATCGAGGTTGCTCGATCTAAGAAGGGTGTGTATCTGTCACAACGCAAGTATGTTCTAGACTTGCTCTCCGAGACTGGGATGTTGGAGTGTCGGCCAGTTGAGACTCCTATGGATTATCATGCCAAGCTTGATGCTGACAGGGGAGAGTTATTTGAGGATGTTGGATATTATAGACGTTTGGTTGGCAAATTTATATATCTTACTGTTACTCGACCAGACATCACATATGCAGTTGGAGTAGTTAGTCAGTTTATGCTTGCCCCTCGGCAAACCCATTGGGAGGCTATCTCTCGCATTCTTCGATACTGGGTGCATCTGGAAAGGGTTTGTTGTACAAACCTTTCCAGTTGTTTACGATGGTGGGGTTCGGTGATGCTGATTGGGCAGGCAGTCGCACTGATAGGAGGTCTACTTCTGGCTATTGTACGTTTGTGGGTGACAATCGTGTCACGTGGCGTAGTAAGAAGCAGAATGTTGTGGCTCGTTCTAGTGCAGAGGCCGAGTATCGTGCGATGGCTCATACAGCTTCTGAGATGATATGGGTGCAGTCTCTTCTTCATGAAATGGGGATTATGATTCCTATTCCGATGGAGATGTATTGTGATAATCAGTCGGCAATGTTTATCGTAAGTAATCCGGTGTTTCATGAGCGCACGAAGCATATCGAGGTGGATTGTCATTTTGTTCGTGATTTGTTGCCGAAGAAACAGATTGTCACTCCTTATGTTCGGTCAGAGGATCAATTATGTGATATCCTTCACCAAACCACTTGCTCGTGGTCCATTTTCTGATTTATGTAGCAAGCTGGGCATGTATGATCTATATGCTCCTGCTTGAGGGAGGGTGTTAGAGTTATTTTATTTTGTTATTTATCATATGAGGGTATAATAGTAATTGTGAGTGTATTGCATATCAATATAAATAGACATGAGATGCAACATAGGGTTTGAGGTCCTTGTAATCTCCTTTCTCATAATCTCTCTTCTCCTATTTTTTTCCTTCTCCTCTCCATCTCCAAACTTCACTCTCTCGAACTAGCAAACCTATATCAATATCCATACGGTGCCACCGCTAGGAGCGCGACACTACACATCACACGCATGTTGGTCTTCATGTCATGGTTCGACTTCATCTTATACCAATCGAACCACAGAGATAGGACGGGCAACCTAGCCGGTGAGTTATGTTTGAGCCTCGACTTCAACGCTTCCCTGAGCTTCTTTGCAGAGCTGTGGCCCTTGAACTATAAGAAAATCCTACATCGTTGCCAGCATGATAAAGTGTGCAGATTGTCCTTGACTAACCACTTTTGGTATGCCTCGGTCTTGTCGAACCGTAGTGCCCTGTTATGGTTCGACCATCTCTTGATTTATGGTTTTCAGGTTCTTAATCTCGTGAGGCAAGTATTCGATCTTACGACGTCATATATCATAGTTATCGCCGTTTAGCTTCAACCATTTGGTTAGTTCAGCGACCATTGATTTAACAACCATCTGAAAGATACATAATGGATAGTGTTAATTATCACTTTTGAATGTCATAAATTTTCCTTTCCCAAATGAACTATTTTTCAATACGAATCCATCTTTTAAGGGCATGAAACCAGAAAGTGCTTATACTTCAACCAAATCTCACATCCTCAAAAGTTCAAAAGCTTTGAGAAATCTTTCGTTTCTAGACGGCTTTGACTCTCGTAGAGTCATCCATGTGTTCTAGCTACCAAATTTTGTAAATATAATTAAAACATAACTATTTCATCTTTTGCATTTCAAAGATCAGTAAACACTGTCAAAATAATTTTACTATTAAACTTATACTAGTTTTGGACTTCATCTGGCATACTTGTTGAAGAGGCTCTCCGGATACTAGATACGATTGGGGTACTTAAGGCTACATGTACCCTTTATAAGGTGCCAATTTAAGGTTCGTTATTTAGCTAAAGGGTCCATGCAAAAAGTGAGCCTATGTTTGGGTTTACCTGCCACAATATCATATGCATATTATAATCATGGCAACAAATATACAAGTATCTGCTAATTTTTGGCATATTTCACAATTCGGCACATGCAGAAGAGGGTTAGTCATCGATCTAGCCCGATAGGCCATCCTATCTACATGTGTCCTTCGTATCTCAGCCAAACCATAAAGAATAACCAAAAATAAAAATCCATACTCCATGTTACAACTTTCTAGCATGCATGCCTAGAGAAACAAAATTTAAAAGCTCTTTAGAAATTACATAAGTGGGGACCCACGAACTAATTGTGGCCTTCTAATGTTACGTCAATGGGGCCTACAAATTAATCGTTATCTACTAATCGGTTTTCGGGCATGGCACCCAAACCGTAATTTTATCACTATAGTGAATTTGGGACGATTATTAGGGACATATTCCTTCGTTACCAAATTTACGATTCCCGTACCAAACTTAGGGGTAGGGTTAAGGCCTTTAATGGATCCCTTTTATAGGGCCAGTGGTTACAACTTACCATAAGAAAAAAGTTCAAATGATTTGGGTTGCACACTAGAGAAAATCCAATTGACGAAAGATAAGACCTGAAAAAGACAAGAAAGAAAGAACACATAATCAGACTAAAAGGCAAGCCTCACATGGCCCACTTGAACCCCACTAAGGGGTCGGGATCATGTCAATACACTGATCGGTGGCCGAAACCCTACCATGGGGCCCGATCGGTGCTGTCGCCAGTCATCTTGTGCCCACGTGGGGTTGAGACACCACGAAGGGGTCGGGCATGGTAGCCGACAACACCCAATCCCTGGAATCCGGTTTGGGACTGCTCGTCGACAACGCTTGAGGCCCAACGGGGTCAGGGTGTTTATGGCTGAAAGCATCCTAGGGGTTGAATAGGGCCCAACTAATAATTAAGTACAATTAGGATTGCTAATAGGCAATTTAAAACAAGTGCTTGAAATGAAGGAAGAATAGAAACACTCGATGTATCCTGGTATCCTCCGTGGGATACTCCAGTCCCGGAACTCTCTCCGACTTTAATCCACTATTATGAAAACAATTACACTTGCAATCTTTGATCCGAAGGCCTTGTCGGTTGTTACACACGAGCTTTGATTTGAAGGGCTCGCTGACTTCTGTACAAGCTTTGATCCGAATGCTTGTAGACTTTAACCTCTTATAAGAATAATTTTGATCTTCTCACAACAATTTAAATATCTCACTTTACAACTCAATTAAACTATATCTCAAATAGGTTGGCAAATTAAAGCTCTTGTATATGTAGATATATTTATATATGATAGATGGAAAATGTTAGGCTCTAAGAAGTAGGAACAAATGAGGATATATATATATATATATATATATATATATGAGAGGATATTGCACCAAGACTTATTGCATCATTTATTGCACCAAGCAATCTCAGCCACACATTTTTTTGAAATGTGTGGTTATAAAGTATGCTGACGTGGCAGTAACTTTATGGGATGATTTATGACCACACATTTCAAAAAATGTGTGGTTGAGATTGATTGGTGCAATATCCCGTCATGTATATATATATATATATATATATAAATATAAAACAATCCAAACAAATAGAACTGTTATTGTGCAGGCAATATACCGTCGATATACTACTATCACAGTAATGACTATAAATATTGCCATTTTATAGCCATTATACCATTTAATGTTGAACAAGATGCTTGCGGACAATATACTGTCGGTATAGTGTTGTGGCAAATTTGTGAGATGTTGGAATTGGCAGAAACTTGCTGGAAAAAAACTTCGGCTCATAATATACTGTCAATACTGGACAATATACTGTGTGGAAAACGGAATGTTTTTGGATGAAATTTTAGGCGTGGATTTTGGCAATTTGGTTGTGGGTTTTGGAGCTTTCATTTACCTTGAGTTA
Organism: Iris macrosiphon; assembly: GCA_036927795.1. Lineage (NCBI taxonomy): Eukaryota > Viridiplantae > Streptophyta > Magnoliopsida > Asparagales > Iridaceae > Iris > Iris macrosiphon. Next base: position 180,732,110 of record JAYESA010000011.1, on the reverse strand, counting down.
CAATATTTCCTAGAGTATAAATATAAAAAAAGATTACACTTGACTCGAGGATTTGATGGCTTGGCTTTCTTCAACTTTGTTCATCCCGATGAGAATTATCCTAAACAAACCATATCTGGAGACTTGAACCCTGGAGATATTGTTGTGTTTAGATATATCTTTGTGCTAATAGTGTCTTTGATCCATCATGATTTGTTTCATTTGTATATGTCCATTTTTAATCTTTGCTTATTGTTTTTCTGCAAAATAAACGTTAGCGAACAAGAACAATATACATTAGTAGCAAAGATGATAAGCGTAGAGCATACTAGGACTGTGCCAAGTTTAAGTATTAACAATATCGTGATTTCATAATGCGAAACTTAATCGACTAACCATAATAAAAAACTCAAATTAATCATCGGGCTAACACCCGCTCCTTTACCCGAGGATGGGTCGGAGTCTTCCCTGATCACCGAGTCGGCGGAAAAACCCCACGAGGGGTTGGGTCACTCATCGACATCTTCTCATCCCCTCGTGGGCGATGGTTGCGCCAGTGGAGACCGACCATCATCATTTGTTCCCCGTGTGGGGGGCGGATTGGCTGGTGTGTGCTCACGCCCGGGTTCCAATATGGGACCGACGGCCTTGGATTTGTTCGGTTTAGTTTTTCAACAGTCATTAGGGTTACGATGATAACCGCGTTGTTGGTATTGCAAAATTCATACAATTCGATTTTTTTTTTAATAAGATCTTCTAATATTACATAAAATTAGGACATCAAATAATTATCACATCGATCACAAAAGGGACACGAGAAACCCCATGGATCATCACATGCACAAAGAAAGATCTCAAGGCAAATGTTCATATGGGCATTCGGGCATGGATAGATGATAGAATATATAAAAATCTAAAAAAGCCCTAAAACATCATGCAATATTTATATATAAAAAAGATGGAACCCTAGTTATTTTTGGTCTCTTAGAAGAGAGGAGGCATTATGGCTCTCATACCATATGTAACCCATAGACGAGTCATGGCACCAAAGGGGATTTACGCGGAAGCAATATGAATTATATGTTTGGTGTGTTTGAAGTTGATCTTTACTTATCACTGCCTTTTGTAATACATATTTCATGCTTCCTCACTTTGAGACAAAATTGATTGCAAACTTAGTTAAGATATGTCTTTAATGTTATGCTTCTAGTGCAGTTGATAAATTAATAATCTCAGTGAGAGGCATCCATTTGATTATTTTAACGTGAATATTATTTTCTTTCTTTTTGTTTCAGGTGTTTGGTGAGGTTTGATATTCAGATATTCTCTCACTCACTTTATCAATGACAGGTCACAACTTTGGGTGCTCAGTCAAACTTCTACAAAATTCCAGCTGGATATGGTTTTTTGTTTACGACAAAGTACCATATTTATGTGTCTTTTCAGTGTGCTGATGGTTCTCTCTGTGGAACTTCCCAGTCTGTTATAGTTATTTTGGATATCAGTATATCAGTACATTGTTTGAAGAACAGAGTGAGGTTGGTTACTATAATAAATATAGATATTCTGGAAAGGTTTTATTCAAGAAGACCTCTATATGTCAATTATGTATAGTTGATTCTCCAAGGCTGATATCTGGGTGATCACCTTCATGGCATTGTTTCAGACATGTTTGGAATCTTGGATTCCACTAAGCAGGGTCTGGGTTGCTTACTAAATCTGAATAAACTTCATGGTGATTCAGGAATTATATACAGTTTTTCAGTTTGTTCATGCATCCTGGAGAAGTTTGAAGGTTGCTAATGATGTGTTATAAGTGAGAACCATGAATCAAAAATCTGAGAGACGTTTTCCTACTGATCCTAAAGACTACAAGTTGTATGAGGAAGTTGGCGAAGGTGTCAGTGCTACTGTTTACAGGGCTCTTTGTATTCCCCTTAATCAGATTGTTGCTATTAAAGTCTTAGACCTTGAAAAATGCAATAATGACCTGGTATGTTCATAGCCTTGTTGCTGTCAGAAATATTTGGATTTTTTGCTTGCTTGTTATGTGCATTTCTCTTTCTTACTTCGGTCCTTTACCTTGTATATCATTCTAATTATATCTACCTGTGCTATTTCCCCCATTAGTCATGGATATGCACAACTTAAATTTCTCACTTCAAGTCATATTTCCATCCACGGCAGTTGTTGTGGCCTTTTTGGCTGACAAATCTGTTCTTGTTTACTTGGTTTTAATAGTCTTTCCGCAGAACCTTGTTCTTACTTTTTACTATTGTCTAGGACATTGTATCAAACTTTCCTAGCAAATTGTTAAATAAGAAATGGTGATGTAATCCGAAGGTTGAAACCCTTTGCAATTTGATACTTCACAAGTTAGATACTGGGATCTTTGATACATAATTTTGAATCATCCAGAGTTATCGGTTTCTGATTGTCAGTATGCTATTTGCTGTGTTAAAAGAAGCAGTGTCCTCAACGATCATGGGTGTTCAATTTCAGGAGAATGTGGACGATTGGCTCCATATAATTGAACATGTAAAGTCATTAGTTTCAATTGGATTAGAAGTTCCACATCGCCTGAATCTAGCTTGATCTTAAGCGAATGCATTTTTGTTTTACGTCATAATCGTCTCAGGTTGAAGACATCTGAGACACGAGCGCTACTCCATGTGATACTTAGATGTCATTCTTGACCATTATTACACAGGAAAAATGTATAATATGGTCCTGTATCTAGTTTAGTACGACAATAACAAAGACAAAAAAGAATTGCACAGCAACAATAACAACAACAATGAAGCCTCGCGTTTATTGCCAATAAGGTGTTTGTGACTGCTATTCAGATAGACACATGAGAGATACTCCATGTGATTGTGAGATGTCATTCAACATTACACAGGAAAAAAGCTATAATACGGCCCTGTATCTGTTTTCGTACAACAACAACAAAGCCTCAAAAAATAATTACACAGCATACATGCTTTATTGTCAATAAGGTGTTCATGACTATGTTATTCAGATATATTGTGTAGAACTAAGTCACCGAAAAAGAATTACAACAAAGAGTAGTAGGTAGTTAGAAATCCATCCAATCTTTACGTACGTTTCCATATCCAAACAAATTGATTTGCTTCTTGATTGATCTCTATGACATATTGCTTGCAGTGACTTTCATTTCTCGAGTAAAGCGTCAAATATCTTACACTCAATTGACACAATAAAATCCATAATTCATAACAGTTTGTTGGTATATTGTATATTATTTCTTCGAATTAGTTGACTAAATGAATTTGGTATTGCCTTTTCTGTCAAAATATTAATGTGGCATTTTTTTATAGAACCTTCATTTCTGGTTTGGACATCTGCATGAATTATTTTCTTCCATTCAGCTCTATTAACTATTAAGGGTCATGTCTGTACCATTAGTGATGGGTTATTCTCTTATATGTATATGTATTGCCTTGGTCCATGTCAGTAGTGGTCTAGGCCCTGGCTGTGATGCACACAAACACACACTATTTTCATCTTCGTGTCCGTGTCAGACATGTATGGCATGGACATGTGCCCGACACCTCATTTATGTGTGGCTTGTTTTGTTTTTTTTAATGAAAAGAACACTTGAGACTTTTAGGGATACGTCAAAGACACATAGCAAGACATGAAAACAAAAATAGATTTCTTTTTCAAAATTACAGAGCTAAAAGAGAAAAAGTTGAACATTACTTACCTCACCTTGTCTCTTTGCCTCCCCAACATATCATTTAAATTTCTCTCTTCTTTTTTTCAAAAAAAGAGTCAAAATGACTAGAAATCTATTGGTTTTCTTAAAGATGCATATATTTTATTATCTAAATGATTATGCTTGAAACTCGGATCTTAGATGGTCTCTGTATAGATTATGCATTAAAATGTTATATAGGTGTGTGTACACACACACTTGTATTATGTTGTTAGTATCTTACACTACGATTCGATACACTACCATTATGTTATTTATCGATTGAATCGATACCATACATATAGGCCGATAGGTAGTATCGTTTTTTACTTGAGTTATGTAATATATACTTAAGAATCTGGATTCTGATTTTTGCAACTATATATACCTGTAAAGATGAAAAAAATACAAACAATTATGAGAAAATCATATAAATCATGTTCCTATATGGATTTAGAAGTATAGAGCTAAACTTCTATAATTATTGTATCATACGACGCACGACATATGATACGCAAGTAAATCGATACACGATACATATATCGAGTTATATATATATATATATATATAGAGAGAGAGAGAGAGAGAGAGAGAGAGAGAGAGAGAGAGAGAGAGAGAGAATAATTGATTGATTTTCTTCCAAGAGAGGGTACATATATATAGGAGGAGGCTAGCCTCCTTATTTTCTATCCGATGTTGGACTAAATAAGTCTCCCATAACTCAACACTCTCCCTCAAGATGGGCGATAGAAATCAATCATCCCCATCTTGTTACAAAAGGTATCAAACTCTCTAGGACCTAAACTTTTAGTTAAATAATCAGCTAATTGCTCTGCTGATTTCACATAGCTCAAAGTCAAAACTTTTCTATCCGGCTGCTCCTTGATGAAGAACCGATCAATCTCTACATGTTTGGTGCTATCATGCTGAACTTAATTGTTTGCAATATCAATTGCTGATTTGTTGTCACACCAAACTTGTAGGGAGTCTCCTTTAAACAAACGCATCTCAGCCAACAAGCTCTTCATCCACATCATCTCGCACAGGCTAACTGCCATAGCCCTGTACTCGGCCTTAGTTGTAGACCTAGCCACTATATCTGCTTCTTGCTGCGCCAAGATACAAGATTGCCTCTAACAACAAAAAAAATCTGTAGTGGACCTGCGATCGTCCGTACAACCCGCCCAATCGGCATCACAGTAGCCTTCAACTCTCAGATGTCCAGAACTTTTGAATCATAACCCCTTTTCTAGGCTTCCTTTAATATACCTCAGAATTCTGCGAACTGCCTCCATATGTTGCTATCTGGGATCATGTATATATCTACTCACCACACTCACGACATAAGTAATATCATGTCTCGTATGACATATATATATGAGCCGACCAACTAATCTTTGATATTGCTCCTTACCGGATCATCACCCTCAGCACACAATTTGTGATTCTGCTCGATAGGAGTAGAAGCAATCCTGCAATCCAGTATTCCTGTCTCTGAAAGAAGGTCCATAGCTTACTTATGCTGAGAAAGTACTATACCCTTTCGTGACCTTGCAAATTCAATTTCGAGGAAGTACTTCAACTGCCCCAGATTCTTAACTTCAAATTCCTCTCCAAGCATTTTTTTCTGCCTTAGGATCTCCTCAATATCGTTTCCAGTAATTACAATATCATCAACATAGACTGCAAGAACAGTGATACGAGTCTTGGAGTGCCTGTAAAACACAGTATGATCTCCATTGCACTGCCTATACCCCATACCACAAATTGCAAGTCTGAATTTAGCAAACTATGCTCTCCGAGACTGCTTTAGCCCATACAAAGATTTTTTTTCAATTTGCATACCTTCCCCGTTGCTTGTGAATTAGTAAAGCCTGGTGGAATCTTCATATACACCTCCTCCTGGAGATCCCCGTGCAAAAAGACGTTCTTGACATCTAGCTGGTGTAGTTCCCATTTGAAGTTGGCAGCACATGACACCAACACTCGTACAATGCTCATCTTTGCGATTGGAGCAAATGTTTCGTCATAGTCAATACCATAAGTTTGGTTATAGCCTTTAGCAACCAATCTGGCCTTGTACCTGTCAATCTTGTCCTTTGGAGTCTGATTAACAGTATAAACACATTTACATCCAACAACACGCTTTCCAGCTGGTAGTGGTACCAGCTCCCATGTGTCGTTCTTCTTCGAGGCCTGAAGTTCCTCCTGCATGGCACTCAACCACCTAGGATCTTGCTTAGCTACCTGCCAGTTGTTAGGTACAAGCACTGAATCTAATGATACAAGGACTTATATACAGGTGGAGTGGATGCATATGAAATGTAATGTGTAATGTCAGTATCCCAACTGCCAAACTTAGCTGGAGGTTTTCCAGTATTGACTCTAGAAGTTCTACGCAGCAAGACATGAGGATTAGAAGTATCAGGGGAGAAATTGTTACCAGGTGACTCAGATGGAAGGGCCAAAGAAGGTCCTGGAGAAGAGGGACTTGGGACATCAGCATTTGTGGGTACTAGCATAGGGACATCAGGAGGAAGCTTATGCTCCTCCTGTTGCTGCTGCTCCTCCTGTTGCTGCTGCTCATGCTCCCTATATACTCTTAGCTCCCCCTGAATGTCGGCTCCCCTTGAGACACCATCACTCCTCGATGACTAAAAAGGACAGAATTATACCAACCATGATGCCACTCTCATTCTCTCCCTCTACTAGCACCAGTAGAGCCATTCTCGAACAAGGAACATAACTCCGTCTTCTCCTCATAAAATGGTTTAAACTCCCGGAAGGTCACGTCCATACTGATAAATAACCTTCTTTCAGTGGGACACCATCATTTGTATCCTTTCTGACTTGGTGAGTAGCCCACAAAGATACATTTAACTGCTTGTGGATCCAGCTTGCTCACCATCATTCTGTGATCTCGCACAAAACATGTACAACCAAACACTCTGGGAGGAACAATAAAAACATTAGAGCCCAAGAGCATCTCACATGGTATCTTCATCCCTAATACTCTTGACGACATCTTGTTGATTAGATAAGTTGCTGTCATAATAGTCTCACTCCACTAGAATTTTGGCACATTCATTGTCAGCATCAAAGAACGTGCCACTTCTAGTAGATTTCTGTTCTTGCGTTCAGCCACTCCATTCTGAGCAGGAGTGTCTGGGCAAGTGGTTTGATGAAGAATTTTCTTACTAGAGATGAAATTAGCAAACTCTTTGTTGGTGTATTCGGTCCCATTATATGTTCGAAGAATCTTCACATGTACTCCAAACTGGTCTTCACATATGTCGAGAAGTCTTGAAAATATTTGTACACCTCAGATTTCTGCATCAGTTTCTAACTTATTCAAACTATCAAAAGATAAATGTCCCAATCTACAGTGTTGTAGCATTGCTTCTGTCTCTGGACCTCCACTAGTAGTAGCAGCAAGCATTGCAGCCTCCCGGTTCAGGTACCAAATACCATTACGCCTGATGCCAATCCCAAGCCTCTTTCCCGTGGTCTTCTCCTGGAAAGAACACATCTCGATAAAAAAAACAGTACAATTCAATTGATCAATGAGAGAGCTAACAGAAAGTAAGTTGACCGGAAACAAAGGAACATGCAATACAGATGACAGGGTAACAGATGAAGTACAATGGACCGAGCCAGTACCCCTGATGGGTTGGGATGTCCCATCAGCAGTTTGAACTGTCTCGGGATGCATATGCTTGCTCGGATAATATAAATACAAACTCACTAGATGCACCTGTGATATGCCTAGATGCACCTGAGTCTATGATCCAACAAGTATGAGATTTAGTGGATGCAAGTGCCTGAACCGGAATACCTTTGCCCATATGAGCAGCGTAACAACCAGTAAAGTTACCAAGATAGGTAGTGTTATCCAGATCCTGAGTGGCCAGTCCCTTACCCTTAGAACTCTCAACCTGAAGCTTGAACTGACGTAGTTTTTTTAGCTCTATCATCTCAGCTCTAGTCATTTCGGTAGTGGTCTCCTCCGTCACAGCTAGGTTAGCAACTCCCCGGCCTCCGCGTCCCCAGCCTCCTTGACCTGCACGTCTACCTCTCTGTCTTCTGTCTCCTCAGCCACGACCAGTATTGCGGGGTTGAGGGCAGTTGTAGCTGAGATGTCCTTTCCGCAATTGTAGTACTCTCTGTCATCGCTGCTGGGAGCACTAGGAACCACCAATGCAGAACGGACATCTGGTGAGCTCTGATACCATAGACGGAGTTAAGTTCCTTATTCGAGGATGGCTCTACTGATGTTAGTAGAGAGGGGGAGAATGGAAGTGGCATCATGTTTGGTATGATTCTATGTCCTTTTGAGTCACCGATGAGTGATGGTATCTCAATTGGAGCCGACAGTCAGGGGGAGCTGAGAGTATATAGGGAGCATGAGCAGCAACAACATGAGCAGCAGCAACAGGAGCAGCAGGAGCAATATGAGCTTCTTCTTGATGTTCCTATGCTAGTACTCACAAATGCTGATGTCCCAAGTCCCTCTTCTCCATCGATGCAACAACCTCATCCAGGGACGTAAAAGATGACAGATGACACATTACTGCCCTCCTAGCCTCAAACAGCGTGGTTTCGACCCTTGAGAAAATGAGTCACACTCCTACGCTCAAGGTACTGTTTTTTGAGGAGAACATCTGCCGAATTTTGCAATGATAGCGAATCATAGTAGTCCAAGTCCGTCCATAAGCGACGTAGCTTCGCTGCATACTGGAGTACTGTCTTCTCCCCCTGTGTGATAGCATCAATCTTCTCCTCAACTTCCATCATCATCATGACACTCCCAGTTCCAGAGTACATCCCAGCCAATGTCATCCAAACATCAGCTGCACTGCAGATCGACTCCACCATCCCAGCTATGGATGGAGACACAGAAGTCAGCAGCCAAGAAACCACCAAAGAATTAAGGTGACTCCATGTGCTCCACTCAGCACTCGTCTTATCCTTTGGCTCAGTGCACTCTCCCTTCACATATTATTCAAGCCCCTTGGTCCGAAGGTTCAGCAGCGCCCTCCTAGATCAACTTAGGTAGTTTCTTGTCCCCTCAGGTTTGATGTCATTGGGCAGCAACTCTATCTTCTTTATCACCTGCGACGGTTCTGGTGCGGACACGACTGCCCTACTGGATGATGTCTTCTCTAATTTGGCCTGAAATACCCTGACCACCCCTCCAGTATCTCTTTCAACTCCTGACTAGTCACAGGTGTTCCCATCTCCACAGTTGCACACAAGGACGAGGTCAAACGCAACTCAAACACGTGTCGTGCGCCTACATGCGATCACAACTTTCTCCATCTATTTGTACACCTCCAAACTCATGCGGCATGAGAAATGCACGATGGGTAGAACTTGCCGGAACAAGGGCTAGAAATAGAGATTTGTGCAAAACTTTTCAGGAAATATGCTCTCTAATCTCAGAACCCACGTTGAGATCGAAATCAGAGGATCATACAAGAGTTCCTATCTGATTATCCACGATCCAACGACGGTTTTGACGACACCCGCAGGGAACGTCGACGACACCTGAGGGTGGGTGGGGCTTCCACACAATTTTCTATCCAATGTGGGACTAAATAAGTCTCCCATAACTCAACCAAAAAATATATATATATATATATATATATATATATATATATATATATGGAAAAAAGGGATATGAGCCATAGGCTCATATTCCTACATGAGCCAATGCACATGTGGACCAATAGAAATGGAGTATATTAGTGCACATGGGATGTAGAAATCCATTCCTATTGGTCCACATGTACATGTCTCATATAGGAATATGAGACTATGGCTTATATCCCGTTTATCCTCTCTCTCTCTCTCTCTCTATATATATATATATATATATATATATATCCCCAAGGGTTGGTTTAGTTAATTGGTTTTGGTCTTTCTCAAAGATGCATATGTTTAATTATCTAATCTTTATGGTTGAAACTTAGATGTTAGATGATTTATTTATATAGATTATGCATTCATATGTTATATAAATGTATAGTGTGCATGTGTCATATCCTAGTCTCTTAGAAAATAAGTGTCGCCTCTTCGTTCATGTCCCGTGTCTGTGCAACATAGGCCCCTGGTCCTAGCAATTCTTCCACTATGATCCTATTATTCCTCACTGGTGCATCTATTAGACTTTGTTGTGTCACATATGCCCAAATGATCTTGGCCAATTTCTTTCTTATCTTCATCTAAGCCACCTCTTAACTTCCTGTTAATGCACTCATTTCTTTTCCCATACTCTATTTTAGTGCAACATATCCATCTAACATTCATATTTATGCTACTCTTCTAGTCATGGGATTATCAATTCCAACGACAAATTGGTACTGTATACTCGTGCTTAATTACGATATGGTAGGAAGAGAATTTTTCTGATCTCTGTTTCATGGTCAGGAAATAATAATTGATTGCTTCAGTTTGTTTCTAGCTTTTTTGAGCCTTATTAATTTCACTTGCTAAGTATAAAAGGGCTTTCAATTATACAAGTTAATCAATTTTTGTGTACTAGATAATACTAATTATTGACAGACATAGTTACTCTATTACTTCCATTTTCTACTCTCTTTTCTCCTTTTAGTGTTTTTGTTTCTTTACTGAGATGTTTTTTTAACCTCAGTTTTCCTACGTTTCAATGATTTCACTGTAGTAAATATCTATTCTTATGGTATTATTTGTTGTTTTCTTTGCACAACAAGCAATAAAAAAAGTGAAGTTTGCCACACCAACATTTTGTAGGTATATGAAACATAAAATTATACTGTTAAGACATTTTTGGATTCTTGAAAATGCAAATGAATGCCAAAAGAGTATGCTACAGTATCATTTACTCAAATTAGTTTGCAATTTGAACCTATAGTGTTTGGTTCCATGTCTTTCTTAGTTTTTTCTTCTTTTAACAGGATGGGATCAGACGTGAAGTACAGACTATGAGCTTCATGAATCATTCAAATTTACTTCATGCTCATTGCTCTTTTGCTGCTGACCACTGCCTTTGGGTTGTAATGCCATACATGGCTGGGGGATCTTGCCTTCACATAATGAAGTCTGCTTTCCCTGAAGGCTTTGAGGAGGCAGTTATTGCAACTCTGCTTTGTGAGGTTCTTAAAGCTCTTGCTTACCTCCATGGTCATGGACATATTCATAGAGATGTTAAGGTATCACTTGATGCTTAAATATGTTAACACTTGGATGTTGCGTCTATCTTTTACTGACCAATTGTTTTTCCACTTATTATGTGGCACCTTTTCTAGACTCGTCAATTGTTTTATTAGTTTAACGGAACTTGGCTGCATGAGCGTGAAATGACGATCATAGAGGACACATTAGCTAATGGTTAACTAATGTTACCAAATTCATGATGCATTTGTGTGCACGATTAGATACCTTAGTTTAACCGCTAAAAATAGTACACTAGGGGGTAGATTTATCAGGTAATGGGATATGAAGCATAGTTTGCAATATCGGCCGATACCGATACGGTTTGGCTTGTCCTGATCCCATCCGATACCGATACTGGCCGATACCGACATTAGAGGTCCCTTTCCCAGTCAATTCTGCAAAGAAAAAAAAACGAACGAAAAAAACTAATCAACAAATGATGTAAAAGCAAAGTAAGATTGTAAAAGCATGTAAATAAAGCAAACTTATCTATTGCAAGTAAACCAATCAACAAGGGTGTATTTCATTCAATTTCAAAACTAGTATGAAACACAGAAAATACTTAAAATTATGCCTAAATGTTTAAAATATTTTCTCTAAATTTATTAGATACCAAAAAAAATCCAAAACTCCAATCTGAAACTGCCGATCCCGCCGATCCTGATACTCATAGGAAGGGTCCAATACATCGAACCTTGATACGAAGGGCCCATTAGGAAGAGCTCATTGCAAGATCTGATGGAAAGGGTTATTAGTAGATGTCTTCTTTAACAACTCTTGATAATTTAGCCATTTACTTTCAAAGAGAGGTCAGAGATGGATGGTAATAACCCTTCCATTCACGGTAAGTTCCCTTTCATTCTCTCGAGTTACAAATTTGTGGGACTCAAACCCCTGCATTTGCGACACACGGATTGGTTCATGAGCTTAGGGGTCAGAGAATCCGGTAACCCTGGTCTACCTACCTCCAATCCTTGAGTGGCAACCTTCTCTTACTTGCTCATCTGGCTTACCGAGAAATCTAGTAAGAACTCATAAAGGGTTGTATCGGGTCAAAAGTTGTTCAAAGTATCTGGTCAATTGTTTTGTGAAGTTTTCTTGAAGTGAAATTTACTCATAGATGAGGAATCACAAATCATTAGTAAAATGATAGAGCAAGAACTTTTGGCAAAAGCTTCTGACTTAACCTACTAGGAATTGTTAGGATGGACTTGGGAAAAATCTGTTTAGCAACATTGTAGGGAACTATATGCATGAATGTTGAACACGAAGTTATATGCACCATGTATGCATATTACCCTTTTTACATGAACATATTAATAAGACTTCCATTGGCACAAGGATGATTGGCAACTAGACAAAAAACTGAACAAAGCTTGTATCATATAATTTTGTGTCAGCTTCATTAATATGTTCCATACGGGATACTAGGATCTTTGTCCTTTATAAATGTGAGTTATTCATCTCAACTGGTGATGTTGGATATGCTGGTTTTAGATATATCATATATGTTAACGGATGCTGAGGACTATGTATCGGTTTCCATTTTCCCCAAGAGAGCCCATCTTGGCAGTTTCATCAGTTTTGACTTGGACTTTCAGTTAGGTATCGTTAAGCATGAAAACTGATAAAAATAAACGCAAGTGAAGCTTTAGTGCAAAGTACAAACCTGGACGTGAGCCTCACTTGAGGAGGGCTAGATACAAAAGAGTAGTAATAGTAAGGTTGACTTCCTGATCAATATATCCATCTCTGCTAAGTAACTGACTGGCCTCTTTAAGGTGGTTGTGTGTGAGTGGAGTGAACTTTAGTGCAGATAAACTCCCTCCTTTCCAAATATTTCAATGAATATGTGTTTTTTTACAAATAGAAGTGGGAGGCAGAGAGAGATACCAAATGTCGACTCCATGGAGCAGAAGTAAATCTATCTACTATTTATGGGGCACGTCCTTCACTGTGATCTTTCCTGTTTTCAGAAAGGTGTAGTATTCCTCGTCTACTGCTATGCAGAAGCAAGACTTTTCATGATAGCATTCCCAGGAAAGTGCGCTCCCTCCGTTTGGAAAATCTATTATTATAGTCTTCCATGGAGCAGAAAGAAAACCATTGACCATTTATGGGACTTATCCTTCACCGCAGTTTCCTGTTATAAACTTGAGAAAGACGTAATATTCCTGGTCCACCGCTATGCATGTGTATTATTATAGTGTTCCATGGAGCAGAACGAAAATCAACTACCATTTATGGGACACATCCTTCACTGCAATTCCGCACTATAAACTTGAGAAAGGTGCAGTGTTCCTGGTTCACTCCTGTGCATATGCAAGCACTTTAGTTTTAATGATCATGTCAACTATGCCTGGAAAGTGGTCCCTCCACCACCCCCCATCCCCCACCCTCTCCTCCTCCTCCTCCTCCTCCACACACAAACACACGGCACATGGAAAATCTGTAGATGTGTGTAGTGTTATAGTTTTTCAAGTACCTTCTCCTATTATAGTGTTTATTTTCTCTATAACTGGATTTCTTTTGTTGAACAACGTTAGTCGTTAGACTCGTTACTGATTCCCTAATATCGATTGTAGTGCGTATTAATTTCCAGGATTTCCCACTGCATGTCTTGTATATAGCAATTTTGTATAAACGCAGTGTGCTAATTCATGGAGACGGGACATTAAGCATGTTACATCATTAATGAGGTCTTCTTATTTTATACTGGTTTTTCTTCATTTTGTCTACTTCTTTTCAGGCTGGGAATATCTTAGTTGATACAAGTGGAGCTGTTAAGCTTGCAGACTTTGGAGTCTCAGCTTGCATGTTTGATAGTGGGGATCGGCAACGGTCGAGAAATACATTCGTGGGGACTCCATGCTGGTGCTTTTTCCAAATATAGCATTTTGATGCTTACTCTTGTTTTGAGCTTAGGATGTCTGCTTATCTCATTTTTTCTGCGTTTATGCAGTAGACATGCTGACCGCTTATTTGATTTGTTATAGCACATTTGTGCTAATTATGTTTTTTGTTTCTCAGGATGGCTCCTGAAGTTATGCAACAATTGCATGGATATGATTTCAAGTGAGTGCTGGACTTCGACCTGTGATAACTGTTAAGGAGTTGTTTCTTCTTTTATTGTGTCAGCTTTCTCCCTTTCTTGCAAGCAGGGCAGATATCTGGTCTTTTGGCATTACAGCACTAGAACTTGCCCATGGTCATGCACCGTTTTCTAAATATCCTCCTATGAAGGTCTCTCTCTTTGAATTTAAGTAGGAAACTATTTACCTTGATAGTCTTATTTTGGTTTTTTATTAGAATTTTACCGAAAGCTACATATCATTATTGTAGGTGTTGCTTATGACCTTGCAAAATGCGCCACCAGGTCTTGACTATGAAAGGGACAAGAGATTCTCGAAGGTTTCTTCTTCTTTCGCTTAATAATTTTAGACAAGAAGTTAATTAGATTGTTCTGAGATTGAAACTTTTGTCTATGTAGTCCTTTAAAGAATTGGTAGCCGCTTGCTTGGTGAAGGATCCAAAGAAGCGCCCCACGACAGAAAAGCTTTTGAAACACCCTTTCTTCAAGCACGCTCGTTCAAATGAATATTTAATACGAACAATTCTTGATGATCTTTCACCCCTTGGCGATCGTTATAGGACACTGAAGGTGGTTACTTACTCTTCTACTTGTGATGCTACATCTTATTATGCAGTCTTGACTCTTCTTGTTTCTAGGGGAAAGAAGCTGCTTTGCTGCAGAACAAGCATTTATCAGGAGATAAGGAGCAATTGTCACAGGTGAATTTCGTTGATCCTGCTCAATACACACTTATGGAAAATGGTGCATTAAGGCCCCCTCCTAGGAAATTTACTTTGGGGGAATCCACGAGTTGAAATCTGGATAGCGTATGATATCTTCCCGTAACTATCTTTCGTCCGATGTTTTTAATTGGGATTTGCTGCAATACACAAGGGTTTAACCGGATTTTGACACAATATTTTAGAATTTCCTATGAAGATCCCTTAGGAACCTTGTATATATGTATGAGGAAAATAGAACTGTGGTTGTTCACAGATGGGATAGCTGTCAACGCACACTTAAATGACTTAAATGACGTGGCTTTCCTAATTATTGTTAGTCTGAACTCTAAAGCCTCTCTCTCACATGTCGAAGCCTCTTCAAACACATGTTGACCTCGACCCTAACCCTAGCATGCACAACCCTGCCGCAAGATTTCTCTTCCTATGCTTCCCATTACCATTGACAGAGGATGAGGTCCGCAACCACATGCTTTGTCTTCTTAATTTTTGCCTATTGGTACGTTGCTTTCTTTCACATCATTGTCTACTCCATAGCATGGATTGGACTTCTCTAACAGTATAGGATGAGGTAGATCTTGACATATATTAATGGAATCGATCTTGTTTTCAAGTACTTGTAGTGGAGCTATATTGATTTGGGGAGATAAGAACAAACTACAGTCGCATGTAATGTTGTGTAAGAGCTTGGTGCTGAAGTGGCCGTAGGTTGAAGTGAAACACTGGAGAAGAAAACAACAAAACTAAAGTGGCATGTAGTGTATAACTGTATATATAGAGTTTAAACTTTGCAGGAGCTATCACCTTTTAATTTATCGAAGTAATATCATGGATCGCTACAAGGCTAGATAGTCTTTGCGTTATGCCATATCAAGGTTGTAAAAGGTGCTAGACGCTAGTCGGACGGGCACCGGGTGCCTAGCATCTAGCCGGCAACATAGGCGGAGGGTTAAAAAACCCAAAAATCCTGCTCAAAATTGCGGCAATTGTCTATAAAACCCCAAAACATGCATAGTCAGGAGTTGAGGGCACTAGGCTAACGCATCGGGTGGGGACCTAGCGCTTAGGCGGCCACCTAGGCCGATTTTTAGAAGAGTGTGCCATACTAACAGAACAAGTTACTAATCATCTATTATATTAGATAGCTCAAGTAAAGCAGGCATACCATCATTACTCACTCTTTTAATCTTAGGCAACACTCAATATTACATGAAAGCATGTGATCACAATTTTTGTCAAAAGAATGTAATCATATGTAAGATGACATAATTGGCTATAGCTTCATGGTCTTAATGAGTCATTTTTCCTTGGTAGCTGAAGTTTCTGCAAACTCTCTATGAAATTTGAACATTTTCTCTCAAACATAACTATACTACGTCAAGTCAAAAGGGTGTTGTTCATGACATGAATCTTTTAAGAAAAATGAACTCAACGTGCCTTTTTGTGTGTGGATTATATGAATGTGGACACTATGATAATTCTTCTTGTTCTATTAACTTACATACTTTTTATTTTTAACTTTGTATTTGCTCGTATCAATGTTCTGAAAAGCGTCTACCGGGACCCTTCAAACAAATCTGCTTTTCTCTGCCCTAGGCTCTGTCCTAGGTGGGCCAACCCATTTTGGGTACTAGTCACCTACCAAGCCCCGTCTTAGCTTGACCACATGACATTAAATAGGTCTGGCCCGGACTTAGCTCTCTTAGGACCATTTGGGTCCATATTTATGAATGATGATTATTTGTTAACACTTGTAACAGGGTAATACATCACTTTTCATTCCTTTATTAAGTTCTCTTTTAGTCCCACGTCAATTATCATAATATGGTGACCTCACTCATAATAATATAAATAGGGGTATGTACCCCCTCAGTAAAAATATGTCATTATTCTCTCTTTATTCTTCTAGATAGTATCATAACATGGATTTTTCTAGATTTGAAGTCCAACCTCTCACCAAAAATATTCTCCACATCCTCTCTTAATCAAAACGCTAAAAGTGTTCCCCACCATCACTCAAACCCTAATCGTTCCCCCCTCTTGGTAGCCCACTAGCCTTCCTAGCACCACTTCCCATCCTCATGAGCACCTATCAACATGCCCCTTCCTCTCCTAAACCCAACCCATCCCTACCCTCTTACTTCCCACCACCCCTACCCCCGGCTCTCCAATGGCACTCGGCCCCTAAAACAAAAACAAAAAAAATCATATTTTCCTAAATAGAGTGCCTCTCCCCTCTTTACAAAAGTTTATGGGTGTTTTGCCTATGTAACTGCCGTCTAGCCAGTCGTGTCCCACTTTTTCGTTACATAGTGATCTGATTGGTATTGCATCCTTAGTTTCTTTCGTCGTCAAAGTCTTTTTCCTTGATGACAACCGCTACTTCCTATTTGGAGCTTCTGAAGAGGATTATATATCTATGTTAATTTTTTTATGAATCTTGTTTACTCCCACATCGATTAATGTAAAATAGTGACCTCAATCGTCATCATATAAAGAGGATCCATAGCTCTCAATAAAACATCCCATTATTCCCTCTCTTGTTTTCTACATCTTTTATAAAAAAACTATTTTAAGGTAAGTGAATGAGTGGTTTAAGTGGATATCGGTTTTGTTGGATACTTCGTATATTTTCAGCTCTAGTAGTTTAAATTGCTTAAGATGGCCCTTCGAGTACAAGATTCATAGTTACTCTACTTAAGAGTTAGAAACTTATGGGTTTATCATTGTTGTATACTCCATTAAAATTCTCCAACATCTTTTTTTGCCTTTATTATATATCTTAAATTTGGAAAGAATTTGATGCCGCCTAGGCCCCTTCCTATGCACCTACCATGTGTGCTACTTTGTATTTGTTCTAGATCTTTTTTGCTTTTGCTACACTGAAGAAAGAAATGGCAGAATATCTTCTTAGCTTAAGGCATGGCTTGAATAAAGTACATTTTTCTTGGAAACTTATGCTTGTTCTTCCGTCGAAATTGCGTATTAATTATTTAATTGATGCACCTTAATTAGGTCTATATCACACAATTTGAGGTGATTATTGATCCTTGATGCTAGAATATTCACACTATTTAAATCAAGGTTCAAAAACTCAGTATCGGACCCTCTCGTTGAGTATTGGTACCGGCTATTTGACAATTGCAGCGATTTGGAATCGGGGTGTTAGAATATAGAATTTTGACACTTTAGGGGGGGGGGGGAGATTGTTAAAATTTTGCAAGCTTAAAATGTTTAAGTAGACATAGTACATTATTCTTGCAAGTATTTATTGCTTTTGGTGAATAATTATATACTTACATGATTTTGCCTAATTTTCACTTATACAACCCTAACGTTTAAAAAAAAATTGTTTTTTTTTCAAAGTAACAATAAAGGGCATTATTGTCATTTGGCATTTTCTATTAGTGGTAACTTGCAAAAATATGATAGTTCAAGGTATTGAAGTGATAAAAAATAGCTCAGATAGCAAGTTGCCAAAAAAAAGTAAAGGGTATTAAAATCTCAAAGTTCAATAGTTCACAGTATTTAAGTGCAAATTGGCGTTTTCTATAAATTGGTGTTTACAATAAAGGGCACTACATTCTGAACTATTTTTTGAGCACTTAAATACCTTTAACTTTGTAAGTTTTACAAGTCACCTCCTTTGTTAGTCATCTCATCTCACTAAACGGTTACATATAAAACACGTGACCATTTTGAACATATTTTCCCCTAAACATAAGAGAATTATTTTTATTCTTTTTAAAAGTATATCCTTACTTCTTCCTGTAACCCCTAAGTCCTCCATCCCTACCACACTCCTCGTTGTTGTCGTATCCCCTATCTCGTCGCTCCTCTGACCCTCGTCCGTACAGTCGCCTGTGTCTGCATCTTAGAAGACAGAAGCAGTTGCGGGGACGGAAACGAGGGCTGAAGCGGGGGAGCGCGAGTAGTTAGAATAATCTAAAGTTGGGAGCGTGCGCTAATAATTTTTTTATGTTTATTAATTATTGTTATCAAAACTTATAAATATCTTAATAGTTATTAGAATTTATAAAGTTTAGTTCAAATTTACAGAAAGATCATTTACATATTATTTTTTTATGATGTCAAGATAAGTAATCTTTAGTTTCTTGGTACTTTGATAAACGTGTATTAAAAGTTTTCTTTCTTCCCAAGATACGCTCATGTCGCCAGAGAAATGCGCTCCCATCATCGAAGAAACGAGCTTCCGTCATCGGAAAAACGAGCTCCTAAGTAAGAACCGCTGAATCGAGATTCTTACTGAGATTCGTTGACCTCCTATGAGTTTCTGGCTTCTACGATCTGCATGGCCAGGAGACGAAGGAGGAGAGGGGTGCTGCGGGGACGGACATGCTAGAGGGATAAGGCTTAGGGTTTGTAGCAAGAGAGAAGAAGATGATGTTTGCTTTTATTTTTATATTTTTTTATGAATAAAGAAAAGAATTTTTATTAAGGGCATAGTTAAGTTTAGAGCAAGGTTCAAAGTATCGGTATCGGAATCGGTATCGGACCATTCCTATGAGTATCGGGATCGGCGGTATCGGTAGTATCGGGAGTTTCGGATCGGAGTATCGGATTTTTTGGTATCGGAAAGCAAACAACTATTAGTAAATTATTAACATTTTAGAGAATATATTTTATACATTTATGCATAATTTAAAGTATTTTCAGTATTGTTTCTTAGTATTTTTGATATTGAATGAAATAGTAGTCATCCTTGTAGATTGATTTATATGCGATAGATAAGTTTTCATCTTTTATATGTTTTTACATCCTTACTATGCTTTTACATCCTTTCTAATTTGTCTTTTTAATTCAATTTTTTTTGACGAATTGACTGGAAAAAAGACCTCTAATGTCGGTATCGGTCAGTATCGGTTATCGGTCGGTATCGGATCGGGACATGCCAAACTGTATCGGTATCGGCCGTATCGGATCGGTATCGGCCGATACTTTAAACTATGGTTTAGAGATAGAGAGGAGAAGGGGAAGTAGGGGAAGAGAGAATATGAGAAAGGAGATTGCAAGAGCCTTAAACCCTAGGTTGCATCTCATGTCTATTTATATTGATATGCAATACACCCACAATTACTATTATACCCTCATATGATAAATAACAAAATAAAATAACTCTAACACCCTCCCTCAAGCAGGAGCATATAGATCAGACATGCCCAGCTTGCTACATAAATCAGAAAATGGACCGCGAGCAAGTTGTTTGGTGAGGATATCACCTAATTGATCCTCTGACCGAACATAAGGAGTGACAATCTGTTTCTTCAACAACAAATCACGAACAAAATGACAATCCACCTCGATATGCTTCGTGCGCTCATGAAACACCAGATTACTTGCGATAAACATTGCCGACTGATTATCACAATACATCTCCATCGGAATAGGAATTATAATTCCCATTTCATGAAGAAGAGACTGCACCCACATCATCTCAGAAGCTGTATGAGCCATCGCACGGTACTCGGCCTCTGCACTAGAACGAGCCACAACATTCTGCTTCTTACTACGCCACGTGACAAGATTGCCACCCACAACGTACAATAGCCAGAAGTAGACCTCCTATCACTGCGACTGCCTGCCCAATCAGCATCACTGAACCCAGTCACCGTAAGCAACTGGGAAGGTTTGTACAACAAACCCTTTCCAGGTGCACCCTTCAAGTATCGAAGAATGCGAGAGATAGCCTCCCAATGTGGTTGCCGAGGGGCATGCATAAACTGACTAACTACTCCAACTGCATATGTGATGTCTGGTCGAGTAACAGTAAGATATATAAGTTTGCCAACCAAACGTCTATAATATCCAACATCCTCAAATAACTCTCCCCTGTCAGCATCAAGCTTGTTATGATAATCCATAGGAGTCTCAACTGGCCGACACTCCAACATCCCAGTCTCGGAAAGCAAGTCTAGAACATACTTGCGTTGTGACAGATACACCCCCTTCTTAGATCGAGCAACTCGATTCCAAGAAAATATCGAAGAAGACCCAAATCCTTAGTATGAAACTGACGACTAAGGTAGGCCTTCAAGTCCGCAATTCCAGCATGATCACTCCCAGATATAATGATATCATCAACATAAACAATCAACACGATAATACCTGCTGAGGAAGAATGGCAAAACACTGAATGATCTGATGTGGTACGCCGAAAGCCATACTGAATGAGAACTGAACTGAACTTGTCAAACCAAGCACGAGATGACTGTTTCAGTCTATATAATGCTTTCTTCAATCGACATACGAGTCTTTTATTTTCTGCTACAACATATCCCGGTGGTTGATCCATATAAACCTCCTCCTGTAAGTCACCATGCAAGAAAGCATTCTTTATTTCCTGCTACAACATATCCCGGGGATGGGATGTATAGTACTTACAAATATATGCTCTGATACCAAGTTAAGTTTAGAGATAGAGAGGAGAAGGGGAAGTAGGGGAAGAAAGAATATGAGAAAGGAGATTGCAAGAGCCTTAAACCCTAGGTTGCATCTCATGTCTATTTATATTAATATGCAATACACCCACAATTACTATTATACCCTCATATGATAAATAACAAAATAAAATAACTCTAACAGGCATAATGATTTTTTGGTGTTTTATTAGGGCTAACTTGGAAAAGACCGATAGATCACGGTACTAAGTGACAAACTAAAATTTATGTAGCAACTTGCCAATAAATAGTATAAAATAGTAAAGTATCAAAACTTTATACTTCAGGGTATTTAAGTGCAACTAAGCGTATATTAAATATATGTAAACTATAACACAAGAAAGCGGTGCAAAAAACCCAAATTTCAACCTTTTGAAACTCATTTGTAACTTTGATAAGCTAATCTGGGGGCAAATATTTATATCTTATAAGTTCATAGGGTGGATCTTTCTTAGTGATAACATGTTGCTAGAATGACATGTTATACTTTTTACTTGAACACCTACCCTATTGGCCATTAGTGTACATATTTGAAGAAATCTTTTTGTTCCAACTTCCCAACTCCAACATTTCTCTTGCCTAGTCGTCACATCTAATGTTGTTGCTGACTTCAAGGGGCTTTCAAGCTTCCACACAATTTACAAGTACACCCTCTTTCTCTCTTGTTTGCTTTCCCCCACTCCCTTTGTTATTTTTTATGGGATTTAGGTTACTGGTTCCGGAAGAGTCCATTTTCTATTAGCTAATCCTTTCGTGCCCTACCTTTGGACTCCTATTTGTTTGTACACAATTAACGGAGGCCTTATTGACAACAAACCATCTTTTTATCTCAGTAGAGTCTTTCAGTGGTGGCATGTTTCGGTCCTCTTTCCCATTTCTGTTGGTTTTGGAGGATTTTAATGAGGAATTCTATTGTTTATAGTTATAAATAGGGACTCAAAACAAGGATTTCTATAAGTTTTGACCAATAATTATACTTTTGTACAGTTTCGGTCAGGTTGGCTCAAATCCGATATAATATGCCTGATATATGTCAGCTTCAGCCAAGTTTTAAGATCTTCATTCAGATGCAACATCGTTATGGATGCGTCTTATCCACTGTTAGAGTTATTTTATTTTGTTATTTATCATATGAGGGTATAATAGTAATTGTGGGTGTATTGCATATCAATATAAATAGACATGAGATGCAACCTAGGGTTTAAGGCCCTTGCAATCTCCTTTCTCATATTCTCTCCTCATACTTTCCTTTCTCCTCTCCATCTCCAAACTTCACTTCCACCAACTCTCTTTTGTTTCTACTCTACCTCGTATTTATGATTGACACCATTGGAGGTGATTGTAGAATGCTTCATGTTGTAAATACTATCCTATGCAATATTGTAATTACAGATCAACCATTAACTTTTACTCCTTAGCATTTGGGTGTGAGTTTATGCTTGTGTCATCCTTGGTGATCAAGTTCTATACCTTATTCCTGCAAACATCCTGAGCATTGAATGTTTAAGAATATCAATTAATACAACCGCAACTTTGTCCATTTAGGATTGTGCATTCTTCAACTTGTTTAAGTTTTTTGTTGTTGAGTTTATGATTTTATCAAGCCAGATTATGATGCAATATATTGACAACTACATATATAATGTTATCCTTAGCATTGACCACCTTGAGCACATAACTGGCAAACAGCCCGAGGAAGAGTAAGAACTATAGAGAATAGCATCCAATTGTAATAAATGGTATGAGAACTGGTTAAAGAAGTGATAATTTAAGTACCACATAAACAACTTTTAAGTTCCAAAGCAGCCAAAAACAAGTACAAATGATCTATAGGTCTCTCTATCTGTCAATTAGAATAGTTTCAACTCAATATAAATGTAACTTAATTCTTAAATCTTATATCACATGCCATTGCCACAGCTCTCGTCCTTTGTCTGAACTAGTGAACTCTGAAATATCAGCAAGTCTGCTTTGGAATATTATTCAGCAACTTTATATCAGGGAATCAAAGATATATGAAATTTGAATTGTAATGTAAATCTTCTCAATATTTCAGTATATGCTTGAAGCTTGTGAAAAATATGACTTCAACTTTGTATTAATTACTAATGCTACACATATAAGGTATCCACTTAGCTTCTTGACAGTTGATAGGGACTCAGTTTTCTACGTCATTTAACATCGTTGAAGAAAACTCTAGGTATGTCGAACAGTCTACTGGCTTAGTTGCAACACTTAATGTCTACGTGGTTGATTGTGCCATCTTGAAATAGGTCGTGTATACTTCTCTTTTCTTGCAAGCCATCACTGGTGACTTCTTATTTTCTTCTTCTTGTCAGGTCCAGACTTACTTCTGGAGCTGTATTATCTGGGTCAGTGAATAACCCTGTCTTTGCCAGAGCTCAAATCCAGTTCAGAGATCCATTAGGAACTAATAAAAACACTGCTTATAGTGATACTGTCTGCAAGTGTTTCTTCAGATGATATGATCGGTTAATCATTTTTTTTCTAGTTCAGGGTGGTGGTCTCTCTGTCTACCATTCACTTCTAGTTGTTTTAAGGATATTCCAAAGTTTTCCAGGGACATCTCATCCCTACATTTGGTACTGTAGTTGTTGATGTCAATGCTTTATTGTTTTTTAGATTTCCTTTTGGGATTCAAAATGGCATTACTAGAACATATACTAGAAATCTTATGCCCCTGCTGTCATTAGCACTAGAAATTGGGGCAAGCCTGCCTCAGACCTGAATGACAATTGATTCATCACAAGCAAGGTTTGAAACTCGGTATAGGTATATAGTTATTAGTGCTAGTTTTTTCATTGGTTTAGATCTTGTAAATGACATAGCATAAGATGTGTTATTGCAGCAAGAGTATATACGTGGAATCAGCGCGTGGAATTTTAATCTGGAGGACTTGAAAAATCAGGCTGCTCTTGTAAGGAGGTCCATTTCCCTTATTCTTCTACAATTCAGTACCTTTCTCTGCCTAATGCTTAAGCTCTTGTAGATATGGAACAGAATAAATGTCTTTTAACATTTTATGATGTTGCTTTTGTCCAACCAGATTCAGTCATCATCAGATGGCAGTTTCAGCTTAGGAAAACTGGGTAATAACTGTAAACTTAGTGATAATTGGGACATTGTTAATTCTGATCCACAGAGTTTGTCCACTGAAAGAGTTAATCAGGCTAACGCTGCAACTTCTCCGGAGGTAACATTTCCAACCTAACTCCACTAAACTTTCTACAATATTTGGAAAACTATTCTCCATCACAGCTTATAGATTGTCTGATAGCTTTTTATTGTGGCTCAGGATGAAATACAAGATGTTCAAGATTTGGAGAGTTCATTTGCCTCTTCATTTCCTATACGACCTCTTGAAGCACTCAGGTATGCATTTGATGCAAAAGAACAGCATATTTACTTAGCAACATGATTTTCCCAGCTACCTAATTGCTTATTTGGAACATTTGCTTCTAAACAAGACTAATGACGTAACAGTGTTGCTATAAGATTGTAAAGTATAACTTATTGGAAATAAAATCCTTTGATTCAATAATTAGTCATTTCTAATTTTGTATGTTAAACTGATGCAGATCTTGTTTTGATGTTTGTGAGGAAGATACAAGCACTAGTTTTCATGGGAAGGACACGGGAGAGTCAAATTCCCGACCTATGTTTCATTTAGAGCGACCATCACAAGTGGAAAACGTTAATGATAGAATGTCTGATGGGGATCTTATGGAAAGATGTTCTTCTGTACCCATGAATATGCATGCCCTTGGCCGCCATAAATTCTCAAGTGGTTCACTTGTTCCCGAGCATGTCCTTTCACCTTGTAAGCATACTGCTGGGGATGCAGAGAGGTACTGATCATTTTATTAAAGCACTCACATGGTCACGTCTTACATTAGAATGGATTAGAGTAGTCTTTATCACAAGTCTATGCATGCAGTTCTTGGATATTTCAGACTTTTCTCCTAAATCTGGTAATGTATTTCATATTCAACTCTTGAATTCTTTCAAATAACACACCTCATGCTAACTATCATTTTCTTGGCTGTAAACTGCTTTTAGTCCTTGAGAGGCAGTATGCTCTCATATATTAAACTCTTTAACGGAAGATATGCAAATAAATTTGTACTATGGATCAACGTTCAGTAACTAAATTATCTTGCTTCACTTGCTTGAAGTAGAATTAATGTACATTGCGCACAGAATGCGGGGAATCATGAATCCGTGACGTTTAATGGATCTTAATTGCATGCTATCTTTTAGGTCGTGGAGGGGATGCGTATGAATAAGTCTTATTGAGAATTGTGGGGTCCCCTGCCTATGGTTTGTATACAGTGACAAGAATTATCCTATATTACATTGACACCATAATCCAAATGCAGCATTCAGTTGTTTTCCCTTTTACGCCTCTCAAACTTTAACATGAGGATAGATGGAAAGGAGTCAAAACTTAAGGAACAAATTTCTTTGAGAAGCCGTCGCGACCTGGGACGTAAGTGGTATAGCCCCATAGTGTAACTCACATTTGATCAATTAAAGCAAATCACCAAACATATTCCCGTTTAATCATTTAATCATCAACAATTACAAGGCAGTGTAAAGATTATATAATATAAGGACTTTTTAACTTTTGATAATCGTTCAATCTAGTCCCAATAACTAAATTCGTGTTTTAATTATTCATACTGTCAGGCTTGGAACATGTTCCATATGCAGAGTAACCATAAGCAGTCTCATTTACTACACATAGAAGGTGACTCCACACTAATCTATACACACCAAATATACAACCCAAAGTACAATATAATTGTTATAAGGCTCAATGTGAGGATAAAGGTAATGCAACAAACTGGTCACAAAAATAAAGCTCCCGGCAAGGTCAATTATCTGACACCTCCTACTTGAAAATAAAGAATATATAGGCTGAGTTTCAGACTCCAGTCAGAATTAATCAAGTGTATAGCCATATAAGATGTTATAAGGACTTTAGGCACAGTTTATATATACCTATGATGCTGGTTAGTCCATTTAGAGACATTTGTCATTTATAATTCGCTTAAATCCAGGTTGTCTCATGCATGTGATGTCAAATCTGAAAGCTTTAAAGTCAGAATAAAATATGCAAGTAGTGTAAAGAACTCATAGCAATGTGTTTCTCTCCTCGAGCAAATTAAAATTCTGGAGTACATGTGCGTATTGATTCTGACGACGTTGGTATTTCCAAGTCACTATGTTTGATTCATTGTCCTAATGAATCAATGGAACCCAGGAATTGATATATACTTATGCATGCATTTGAACATAAGCCCGACAATCTCCATGTTTATACCCACTAGATCCTTTAATCCTTGTTGGAGGTGAGGTCAGTAAATGTCATTTTGCATGATCATGGTTCCATTCAGTCCACTTATTATATATAATATACTTCCTCATCAACCATTCTGGAATAATTTAGATCCATAAGCATCAAGGTATATTACTTTGTTAACATTTTCCCACAATTGTGCACTACTCCCTAATCTCCTCACGTGTATAATTATTTAATATGGTCCTCTGCATACAGTCTTCTATCCCCTTGGAACTTTCCCTCTTCAAGGGGCTCATGTAGCTGGTATACAGCGAGAAAGAACCTAACCAAAAGAGTTTTCATTAGCCAAAAAGAGTTCATTGATCTAATTTGATTTTGCTCTTAATTTTCCTGTTTTCTTTTTCTTTAAATAGCTCAGAGTATCCAAAGGGGGTGGCAATGCTAATTGTGTGAAAGACAATCTGATATATTTCCAAATGGGAGGACAATCTGATATTTTTCCAAAAGAGGTTCCCATTTTAACCAACAAGCAACTATTCTAGTAGCTCAAAACATCGAAAAGGTGCATGGTCATTCCTAATCTTTCAGAGCTAGAGCCTTAAATATCTGTTGGAAAGATGTTTCCCTTTTACCTACAATCAACAAGATGAATAATTGTTTATCTTCCACCAAGAATGACTTCTTGCCAAGGTTTTAAGTATAGGACGAGACCAATAGCAAAGCTGTCAAAACTAACGAAACCGACCCTTTTAACCACCAAAACCCCTTGGAAGCTGCTGAAATCAATAATCAAGGATAACTTCGAGGAGAGGTATTAAAGGCGGTTTGGCTGGGCATTTCAGATCCTCTGGTGCCTCGCCGCCTTAAGCGACCGACTCAACCCATCTTCACTTAAATTTCATCCGACCCAAGCCATTTATTCGAACTTGGAACTCGACTGAAACCCAATAAGTTGAAGGTTTTGTTAATAATTTACTGTGGATATTAAAGAAGATAAAATGAATGGTAGTCTTTGCCCTTCCCCTTTCCCCTTTCCACTTCATTCCAGTTCATTTTCCCTGTGTGTTTGCCCACTTACCAATTCCCATCTCTGACTTAGACGTTCACTGCCAGGTGCCAGCGGGTTAATCTCTCTCACCATCTCTCTCAGTTCTATTCTCTCCGTCTCTCCCAATGCCGTGGCCTAATGATCCTAATACCAATAGTTGACTTCCGACACTAAGACAGTAGAGGGTGTTTTCCTCGGCTTTTCTCACGTGTGGTATTTTCCAATTATTTTCTCTTCTTATTTTTTACATTTTAAATCAAAATTTCCAGTAATAAACCACAAGTTTGTATCAACTTACCTACTACACACCTAGTTTTACTCTTGAGGGCCCTGCCTCATCACCTTTGGGTCCTCACCTCCGTCTTAACAATCTTGCCTCAAACCTTGCTTCTTACATTGTATATTAATGTACCCTAAGGTTGTACCTTGTAAACTAGGAAGCATGTGCACTCCAAATTTTTTATCTTTGTGTAGTGTCGTGTCAGACACGTAATGTGTATCAGACACGACACACATTCTAAAATCACCAGGACACTCCAAAATTGTTAGTGTCAGTGTCTCTCTCTCTCCATGTCCATATCAAGTTGTTTTGTATTCGTGTCAAACAACATAGTAGATGAATGAGTAACCATTTTGGGCACTTCAGAGTCATTTTCAGATTACCCTTTTTGCTTGTAGTGAATCAATAGAGAAGTGTGATACCGTGAAAGACATTTAGTAGTATGAATTCCTTTCTAAAATTTAGTGTAGTGTTTTTTCAGTTATCTGCTAACTTGGAGAGTTTTGATCCAAAAGTTCTAGTAACACTGGCTTGGGTTGGTGGAGATTTTATGTTGCGCTTCATGATGTAAATAGTTTTCCTCACCTTGTTTATGTATTTGATGCTCCCATCCTAATTTTCTATTATTCTCCTCAGCACATTCTTAACTTGTAAAGCCCTTCAAGCTAATTAATAAACTTTTGAGAAATGTTAAGCTTTAAAGCTTTGTACGTTTACACATGCCTTCCATTTATAAGTTTAGTTAGGTGCCCTATTCTTTTCGTCCATTACTGTAAGATAGACTTGGCAATGATGTCCTTACAACATGAAGCTGACAGCCCAATTCATGCGATTGCAGCTCTGGCAATTTTAACTTGACATCAAACTGAAATTTCTATATGTATCATCATTAATGTCACTAGTTAGATTGAGCACTTGCAAGTTTTCTGAAGACAAAGTAGTCCACGGTTTAATAAGATGTCTTGGCCTTTCTTCTGAATGAGCGTGAAGTCTTAGAAAACAATGGTCTTCCCACCTTTGGTCGCCTCAATATCTAGTGTTTGTTAATAAAAAAGCTAGTAATAGACCTTATTTCGGTCTTGTTACATGTGTGACAATAGACAAATTGAGTCCAAAATATGTACCTTCCTGAGAAGTTCGGTGAAACTTTATGAATGTGGACACAGTACCAATTACCAGCTTAAGTACCTATCCTGGTTGAAATTTATCGTTGCTTCTAGCAAAACCCCCGAAACTTTCCTTCCTAGACTGTCGCATATCTGAGAAGTCGTGACATATAGAGCCATGGACGTGAACATCTATGATTCTTGATTGTATCCACATGAATAATGGTGATACTTGATTTTATTGTTGATTTGCTCATTTTAGAAACTCAAGCTTTTGTTAATGTGGATCGAAGCAATTCCAGACCTAATGAAGGGTAATTGCTACCAGTTTATGTCATATGCGGAGGCTGTGTTGACTTAAAAATGGAAAGAAAAAATTACAACACTTACATGAAACTTACTATACATTTTGGAAGCATAAAGGTATGTAGCTTATGGTATTATAACTTTGGCGTCCTGCTTCGAACGTCAATGAGAGCACATTATTATCTTTGGGACATTCTCTTTTGCTATTTACTATTTAGTGTATAACAGCTACATTGATTTCTTGTGCGTCTTTTTCTGTTAATTAGGTTTTCCTATATCTTTATTTAGTTATAATATGTGAATGAACAACCTCAATAATGTGATTGATGCTCATTCTTTTGGAATCTATATTATATTAAGGGATGACATGCATCGGAGATTTCCACATGAAAGGAATCCAAGCGGTCCCCTATTGTACCGTCAAGTTAGAGACTCCCAACATTCTATTACAGGTATATTTTCATGAGATCATTTCTACATATACTATACTATCGTCAATACCTTCATTACCAAACTAGTTTCACTGCTAACAACTAATTAATCTGCCAATGAAGCAGCAGTGAAAGAGGAATCATCAGAAGAAAGATTCGTCCAACGCAAGGGACGTTTCAAGGTCACATCTGCAGATGCTGGTCCCAAGGTATAATATAAGCACATGGCTGTCTAAAAGATAAATAGACAATGATCTTACAAACTGGAGGAATGAAAAAACTGAGACTTTTATCTATAATTAAATATGTCATTAGACTTAATGTAGAATACCTAACAAGTAACAAATTAAAAACTAACCACATTTATTAAATTTTATGAGGCTTTTTTTCAATTTAAGCCCCTAAGTCTTTTCCATTTCAACATAAGCCTCCTGAAGTTTGTTATTTTGAAGGAGACGCCTTAAATTCCTTTCATTAGCTTTCGTCCAAAATAAAATGACCTGTCCCAAAACTTAACATTAACCACACTAATCGAATGACCTTTTATTCCTAGGGTTTGGTAAGACGGCTTTGGGTTTTGTTGGGTTTGAGGTTAAAAGAGAGGACTTGGACAACCGAGGGAGGAGGGGGATGGCGCGAGTGGCCGAGAGATGGAGGAGGGTGGTTGTGTTGGAGGATTGGTTTTGGTTTGGTTTGGGTTTGAGGATGGAGTGGAGGTGGGAGGGGATGGCCGAGGGAGGTGTGTGGTCGAGGAAGGGAGGAGAAAGTTGGCACCTGTTGTGGAGGAGGATTGGTGATTGGGTTGGATAATTCTTAATGATTCAGGAGGTCTCTCTCCAAATAACAAGATCCGCAGGGCTTATGTTGAAATTACAAGATTTTAGGGGCTTCTATTGAAAAAAAAAAACTATGTTACGAGTCCCTTACAGCGAAACCTACTACTTTATGATAAATTGATGTACGGTTAATGAGTCATTCAACTGTGATCTTCACCTAGAAAATGATACCTTCAGTCTGTGGCATTTTCTCCTATCTTTTTCTTGTTTTCTTTCTTCATT